>JACEIK010002690.1:43195-59287 GCA_018107945.1 Datura stramonium
GTGCCACAACGGGGTAAAATAAAAAAAATCTCCAACCGGTGTGCTATACCAGGGTAAAAATAAAAATATTCTCATATCATAATCATGAATGGAGCCGATAAAGCTTATACTGAGTCAATTTTACACATGTAGCATTGAAATGACAACTACTTAATCTGTGGTCGTAATAGGCCTCTTTCATAACATATAAATACAAGTGCGCACATATAACACGTGAAATTAGAAAATATGCACAAATATCACATAAAGCTGTCAAATTATATACAAACATGTCAACTCAGTGACTCTACGGACCTTCAGGAGGTTTAGCCAATATAAGAATTTTAGTAGGCTCACAAGCAATGTCCTATAGATAGTATTACCAATTTAACGTATCGCTTGAGTAGAAGCACATAGATTTGCATTTCTATACAATCCTTTGACATCTAGGAACTACATATATAGACTGCCCACAGGGTGGTTCCTTATATGTACCGACAACTATACATTGAAATTTCATTGCCAAACTTATTACGTCGATGAGCACATACAGTTCTCAATTCATTTGCCTTATTTGCATGAAAACATGACACTTATAACTTGGAGCTTGGTGTTATTTGTCATAACGCTTAACATATACGTAGAGCTTAGAGCTGAATTATAGACATACAACATATGAGACTTCTATATAACGTATAAACTCATATATAGTTAGCTGAGTGACCTCCAGGTGACTTCCTGGGATTAGAAGTTCTAAGCTTAACTGATCATTTTCATAGCTTGTGCTTATACATATTTCAACATTAGGAACATTGGTACATGGGAGAATCTCTCCGCTGAATTTAGAAAATTCAAATGATAACTCAACAAGAGCTAAACATATAGAAGCATGACTTGAATATAACTAAAAGAATTCAACTGTATGTTATAATATGAAAATCATATACATTAAGACTTCTTACTGTAAATACATATAAAGACTTAAGTTCTTAGGCTAGTACACAACTTCAAATACTTGATCGAGACATTAGCATGATTCTCGAAATATGATATCTTTAAAACTTCTTAGATTAGCATAACACACCTCAACATAACTTAGGGATTGGAAGACATTACTTAAGAATATGATATTTGGATTTGTTCAACTTGAGCATTCATAAGCAACTCTCCAAGTGCTACCTTATAGGAAAATAAAGACTTATAACCATAATTCGAATGACGCTGGATTGACTTTTACAACTTTGTAATTAACCAAGGAGCTCAAGAAAGCTTACATCATTATAAATGGATTAGAAGCTCCTAGGATCACCCTTTTCGGTCATGGAAGACAATTTCAACACTTAGAAATGATAACTTAACATAAACGTTTAGCGGTATAGCAGAGAGCTTCTCTTTAACTTAAGATACTATTTTAGAAACGTTCCACTCTAGCTGATTTATAGAAGGTCGTCACCTAATATTCATTATATCATTACCACATAACGTATTTATATCACTTATTTAAATTAATGCCTTGGTGACTCTCAGGAGGTTTAGATAGCCCAAGAGTTACAGTAAATTTACGGCGACATTTTGAAGACAATTTTTGTTGCCCTAGCATTTAACTTGAACGTAATAATAAGCGTAAATATATACTTATTTTTGTATAACTTGCTAACATTAAAATATTTTGTATAACCTTCCAATGAATATGGTTTCATAGAAATATCAACAATTTAGACATTCGAGTTCTATCTTTCAAGTTCAACGTATCGGTTGGTTCGGAAACTTGTTAACTAGTCAGTTAAATAAAGGGAGAGAAATCAAGGAATCTCCTCTTTACCTTATATACCTTAGAACATATTCATAAGATGGTGGATAACTATTTTACGGTATTTTCATTTAGTTTTTCTCATATACCCTTATTTAGCTTAAAATTGTTTTCTAGCGTTAAGTTCCTTTGCGTGTCGTCTTCTTGCCTTTTTACCAATTTCACATAGCTACTAGAATTTTGAACACATTTTATATCACATTCATGAAATAATATAAATGACCATCTCACACTGACAGGGCTTCAGACTCGATTTACAACTACAACAATAAAAATCGTAAACAATATGCCTTTCACTTAACATTTGTTCACTTCAAGCATATTTAACTCTTCAAGATTTCAATGAAGTATTTCTAATACTTTTGGCAGAATAATGTATGCCTCAATAGGAACACAAAACATAGGAACATTGGCCCGATCAACAACAAGATTTTGTGCTTGAAAAATAAGAATAGGGACGCCTTTACATACCTTACTTCGTCGCGTCTTTTTAGCCAATTTCTTCCGCTTGCTATAAACTCCGACACCTTCAACTTCCTTACTTACACTACATGGAATGAGGACTTGTTTACTCCAAGTTCCAAGTCAAAATTCATGTCGCAAAACGTACAACCAAACAACCACATCATAATATAATTTTCAGCAATTCTACGTACCTTAGGCGTCTTAAGCTTGAGGCAGTTCAAGAGAGTTTCACTTACGTGCTTTTGGTGTTTAACATCCCCAAAGGTGTAGTGTATTCCTTCCATCTTTTGGATAAATTCCAGCATCTATATAGCTGTAATAACCTCCCAAAAACGGGCAGAAGTCTCAGTCAAATATCACATAAAACACATATTGACTTTATCTCATTTCCTTACTTTAGCTTGCGAATTTGAGCGGATAAACATAGTAGGAACACTTACCTTTCACTTTTGTATAACCCCTTCCCATATGGAGTTCCTTTTCAGCCAAAAACTATTCCAAAAATGTAGCAACCATGCTGCCAAACTCCTTTTGTACTCAACTCTCACCAATATGGAGGTAGAACTTCACCTCCCAACTGCCCAAAAATGCAGAATCTTGGCAGCCAAAAACGCAGCAACTCGATGATTAGAAGCTCACACATAAAAAACCCTTTCCAAGGTTGGACTATAAGGAAATTTGACCTATTCCTACAATTTCTTACCTGGGATTTGTTTTCACCAGGAGAGAGCTCTTAATTCTATGAATTTTTGAGAAAAAATGAGGTGAAACGGAGTATAAATGATCTTTTAAGCTCAAAATTACTTCATATAGGCGGGCTGGACGGTGCCCTCGTGCGGCGCCCGTGTGACATGCCCTTGCGCGCGCGCCGCCTCCTGCTTGCCTGTCTCGGTGCCTGCTTGCATGGGCGCTTTTTTCAGCCGACAGTGTTGTCTTCAAACAAGCATAACTTTTTACTCCAAACTCCGATTGACGAGCGGTTTTTTCACTGTAAACTAGACTAAAATACCTTTCATTTGATAGGCTATAGGATCTCTTAATCATTATATATTTGGAGATATGTCCATTTAAAATTGACCTTTATTTACAAACTTCACATACTCTTCGCTTTTTCCTTTACACATGTTTTCCTCCTCACCTATGGACAACCTACAACCCATAATTCCCTTAATATGACATATAAACATCAAATAATCATTAAAAAAAGTAAATAAGATTTTCAGGGTGTAACATGATATGTTTACTAATAATTTATAGGTTGCTCGAAAACTATTGTTCGTAAAGCTAAGTTAGAAACTTTATTTGATAGCATTCTGAGAGCCTAAAGAACCTGAAAATACCGATTATGCTATCAACATTTATATATTGAAAACATGATAAAATTACAAAGACTGAAATATGAATTCATGCTAACTCAATGCCATATACAAGCAAAATACATGTTAATATACCGAACTTGAATCATGTGGAAATCTATCATAAAAGTATCATTTATAGCTGAATTTGTAAAATCATGAATATCACATACTAGACATCGCAAGAAACTGAAGAACATTGCAGTAATAACATAATTCATAGATTAACAGGAACCCTAAGACATGATTTTAGGGAACTTAAAAGAAAGCTAGGGTTCAATGGATACCTTGGGCACAAGGGAGAAAGGATACCCTTGTTGAAATCCCACATATCTGAAGAAGAATCCTCCTAAGAAACTCTTGGAAATCTGGAGAATTAGCAGAACCCTAACTCTTTCTCTGAGAAGGCTTGCCTGAGTTTCTACGTACTATTCCTATAAGTTTGGGAGGAAATGAGAGGAAACATCAATTATTTCCCTTAGTTACCCTCTAATCGTACGCCATATAACATAGTTTAGGAGTTAGGAGCTTAGAATTTTACGAAAATACCCCTGGGTAACCGTTTTAAAATCCAATTATCTAGATCCTACGGGTCTCACGACACGTTGTGGCATTTTTTGTTTCTAGACTAGAAATTTCCCTTCTCTGGAATTATCACAACAGATGACACGATGACTCGTTGGTGGGTACAACAGGTCATAGTTTCTAATCATGGCCACTAGGGAAAGTTTGAACAGTTTCTGGACTCCTCCCAACGGACGAATAGAACGACCTGTTAGCTGAAACAATGGGTCATTTTTTCCACCCATCATCACTAGAGGGAATTCTAACCCTTTTAGGATTTCCTCGAACGTCTTCCTAGGAAAATTCGTTATATCAAACAATGACTCGTCGTCAGGGTAATTGTTTGGGAGAAGATTTTTTATCACATCTCGGATTTGACAGGATGGGCAACACAATGACTCGTTGCCACTAACAATGGGTCATTGTAGCACTCATTGAATCTTAGGGAGGAACCTGTTGGAGAACTAACAACGACTTAAAAAGTTGTTGTTTCTGAGAACGAATGGTCTAATAAGTCTTTCGGATAAAAATTTTCTACTTATTTTCTGCTTTCTTTTTGGATTTTCATTCCAGGTCTGGGGTTTGGTCTAAGGAACTTTTAGGGTATTAAAATATCTCCCCGTTGAGAACATTCATCCTCGAATGAAGGCTAAGTAAGCTGAAAGACTAAGGAAAGAGCTGCAATCCTGAAATGAATACTACAAACTAATTATTGAAGGAGTGACTAACTCCGAACTGAGATAGACATACTAACTAAATTCATACAAGTAGGGTCCACACTAAAAACATGAATAGAGTTGATGAGTATGGAACTGGGTAGAGTACTGAGGAATTTAGTACCTGATGCTGAAGCTGAGCTTGAAGGGAATAAGTGAGGGTATTTAGCCATCATATCTACATCTTCTTCCCATGTATCTCCCTCAACTAGTTGGTTCCTTCATAAAACATTTACTGAAGTGACCTTATTCCTCAGCTTATGAACCTGACGGTCTAGAATCTGAACTGCAACTTCTTTGTAAGAGACATAATTCTTTACACCAATGATCTCTAAAGACACTACTGAGGTCGGATCAACGATGCATTTCTTCAACAAGGACACATGGAAGACTAGGTGCACCGATGCTAACTCTGGAGGCAAATCCAACTCATATGCCATATTGCCAATGCGTCTCAGGATTCTGTAAGGACCAACATATCTAGTACTGAGTTTTCCTTTCTTCTTGAACCTTATCAACCCTTTCATAGGTGAAATTTTAAGATATACCCAATCATCCACAACAAACTCCAACTCCCTTTTCCTTACATCTACATATAATTTTTGTCAGATTTGAGTTATTTAAAGTCGTTCCCTGATAAGATGAACCTTCTATATGGCCTCATGTACTTATATGGTCCTATTATAGGTAGCTTCACAAAACTCAAACCATTCTATAGGAGATCTACGACTCCTACCATATAATCCCTCGAGCAAGGCCATCTGAATACTAGAGAATGGTAGCTGTTGTTGTATACAAACTCCATAAGAGGTAGGTGATCATTCCAACTGGCCTTAAAATTGACCACACAAGCCTTTAACATGTCCTCCAATGTTTGAATGGTCTGCTCAGCCTGGCCATATTTGTGGGTGAAAAGTTGTGTTGAGCTTAACCTAAGTACCAAGTCCTTTCTGAAATGACTTCTAGAAGTGCAAGGTGAACTGATGACCCCTATGAGATATGATGGAAAAAGGAACTCCATGCAGTCTGATGAACTCCTGAATGTATAGTCTAATATAATCCTTTTCTGAGTCTGTGGTCTTAACTGGAAGGAAATGTGCTGAGTTAGTCATCTGGTCTACGACCACCCAAATTGAGTCATGTTGTTGGCACGTACAAAGTAGACCTGTAATGAAATTTATGTTCACTTCTTCCAACTTCATAGAAAGAATGCTAATATCCTGAGTCATACCCCCAGGTCTCTAATGTTCAACCTTGACCTGTTGGCAATTTGGACACTTAGCCACAAATTCTATAATGTCCTTTTTCATGCCATTCCACCAGTAGACTTCCCGTAGATCACCGTACATCTTGGTGGCACCTGGGTGGATAGAGTAACTAGTGCTGTGACCTTCCGATAGTATCCGCTTTCTCAAATAATCTACATTGGGAACACATAACCTATCCTGGAAACGGCGCAAACCATATCCCCCTTTGGAGAATGATTCCACCTCTTCTCTTTAGACTGCTTCTTTCAACTTGAGTAGAATTGGATCTTCGTCATGATTTGACTTAACCTCCACCACCACGGAAGATTCTGACCCACTCTAGACTACAACTCCACCTTACGCTAAACCAACCAACTGGACCAGTAACTAAGCCAGTCTATGAATATCCTTTGCTAGTTCCTTTTTACCCATCTCAACATGAGCAGCCCTTGCCCCTGGTGATAAAACACATTCATGTCATAATCCTTTAATAATTCTAGTATCTGATGCAATTTCAGATCCTTATAACTGAACACATACTGTAGGTGATAACGTCTAAAATATACTCCTCACATAAAGGGTATACACGATCGATGTATCAAAACAAGTAACTTGATGAATGTCGGGGTCGAATCCCACAAGGTCTAGTGAGTGATAATTACAAGTGTCAGTTGAGAAATTGAAGTTAGCTTTCACCACTTAGAAATAACACAAAAATAAACAATTTGGGGGGAAATTGGAATTTTGAGTCGAGTATAATTGCTAGTTGGTTACCTAGAATAGAAAAATTTACCAAGGTTGTTGACAAGAATGTGAAAGACTAGAGGTGTGGTGTAGACGATATACTAATTAGATAGGGACATGCTAGGTCACCTCATAAGTTTAATTAGTATAAATAATCTTGGGACAATGGGTATTTACATCTTTTCAGCCTTATATATACCTCTTACTAGAGTTTTATCAAACCTCTGGCCAACATTAGCTCAACCCAATTAGATTTGGATTAGTAGTTGAACTAATTTCTAACTATTATCTACTAATTAGGAGTGAGAATGTAATTTTAGCTATTTCTAGCCCAACTTCACAATCTCTCATCCATACCCACCATTAAATTCTCTTCCAATACTCAATTATTCTTTTACAAGAAACAATCAAGTAAGAACAATTAGACCCACATCATAATCAATGGATCTTCCATTATAGATGGAAGAGAATCTAACAGATTTACACTTATTTAAATAATATTGAGATGACTCTAGCAATACCCACTCTAATTAAGAATTTATCATCACACACCTCTAGTTAATGATGTAGCTACTCATGATTAAAAAATTCAAAAGAACATTTAACAATAAACTCATTGAATTCAACAACAAGAGTACTAAAATCAAGTTCAGAAGTAGTCTTCAACAATGACAGTACCTTGCTATTAAGAAGAAGAAAAAGAAGAGAATAGTAATTTTCAAATTATACCAATCAAATCTCCTCTTCTCTCCCAAAGGAATGTTCTAAAGCAAGAAAAGGAAGAATATGATATGATATGACATCATCTGCTATGATATCCTGTTATACCCCGAAAGCCCAAAGATTAGATCTGGGAGTTGAAACGAAGAAAATAAGATTTCTGCACTAGGTCACAGAACGAGTCGTCCTATGTCCCATCAGGTTAACCATGAGTCGTTAAGTGACTCGTGGTGACGAGTGTTGACTTTCTTGGAAATTTCAAATTGAGGTGACCAGGAGTCGTGGTCAGCCCCACGAGCCGTTAGGTCACTAGTGGTCAAGGGCAGTTGACAAATGAAGAATGAGTTAGCAGTGTAACCCACGAATGGACGCCACGAGTTATGGTCAGATGCCATGATTCATTAGGTGAGTCGTGGTCAGCAGTTGATTAGGGACTTGAGGTTTTGGGCAGGGGAGGTAACGGAAAGTGACCACGAGTCGTGATCACTAGTGACGAGCCGTTAGGTCACTCGTTGAGACCCTCTTAGGAAAATTGGAAGCCCACTTAATGACAAGAGATGACGAATCGTGCCCAGTGGTAACGACTCATCTAGTCCCTCTTTGGGACTTGCAGTCAGTTTTTCTATGCAAATTTAATAAGGGCTTTTCTGTAATTCGTAATGATCCTAATGCCCAAACTACATAGTTTTAAGCTATGAATAGTGAGTTTTAAGAGGTAAAAGTTCATTCTAAGCTATTCCTATTCATGCATGCAAACTTAGAAGTCTAGAGAGGTGATTAAGCTTAATTCCTTCAATTTTTTCATCAAGTCTTCCTTGGTGAAAATCTATATGTTGATCCTATGGGGTTTTTACCTAATTCATGAATTTTCCTAAGTTTCTACATGGGTATGATATAAGTATGTTTCTATTATTGAAGCATGATTCATGGGCATGATTTACAATGTTTTCAATTATAAATCATTTTTTCAAGTTTTATAAATTATAATTTCCATCCATGAGAAGTTCATGAAAGTTGAGATTTATGATGTATGTTCAAGTGTGATGAGATATTTATGATGAAAATCATGTTTTCAAGTTACCCACTTCTATGATCATCTTTTCAAGTGAATCAAGTATTTTCAAGAATTTTTAAGTATTAGGCAAGCCCATATGTTCAAGATTTATCATTTCACGAATTAGCTTACCACATGGTTTTGGAGTCAAGACTCCCATATGTTCATCTTGTGGTATGGTTTGAGACAAGGCTCCTCATGTATGATTTCAGATTTTATACATATATGATTATTCAGCTTCGTCAATAGACAATGGTCAGCTTTGTTGAAAAATGATGGAGAGTATATGCATGTTTTTTGGAGTAGTGTCTAGCACCGAGTAGGATAAGGGTCAGTCAACCCTACGCCTCAGAACTATGCACCAACGTAGGTATGATAAGATTATTTGGGATCTCTTTTGTGAGCTTTCCCCTGCCACAAGGGGGCCTCCAGCTTAATATCGATATCATGGTAGCGCCTTTAGCCCTGGCAAGGCTTTAGACGGCTCTACCCACTTGCGTGTGATAGTCGGGACCATGTAAGCTCTATCGTGGTAATGTTGGTTATATGAAGAGTCTCTCATTATTCCTCATCCCGAGGAAAGATCGGACAAGTGCCACGTCGNATATAAGTTCTAAAGAAGGTTTGACCCAATGTTCAGTTTTACTAATGATTATCAGATTTCAGCTTTGGGTCATTCAATTTAGTTATGATGTTCAGTTATGTTCAGATCATATTTTCAGAAAATAGCATGCGAGCCCTACACTGAAATTCTTATCTTGATTATGTTTTATATTATGCATGTTTTAAATGATTTTACTTATTTAAGCAGTTCTACTTACATTGCATACTCGATACATTCCACGTACTGACTGCATATTCTATGTTGTATCATTTTATGATATAGGCTCCGATCTTCAGACTCAGCCCCGTCACTAGTCAAGTTTCCAGAGTTAGCATCCTGCTTTAGTGGTGAGTCCTCATCTCTGGAGGACCATTCATTATCAGTTATCTTTGTATTTTTAGTTTCAGACTTAGAGAGTTAGTTGGGGTCTTATCCCATCAACTCATTAGAATTAGAGACTTTTCAGATATAGTGTATAATCAGCTTCTGAATCATGTATGTATTTTAAATGCTATGCTGTGTTCAGACTTCCTCTATGGTTATTATCTTAATCTTCTGTTTTTATTGATTGAGTTGGATGTATATTCATGCCATGGGTCAACTTGGAATCTCTCGAGGCTCCTTGTCCTGTGTCTTAATTCGGGCCTATGTTCGGGTCATTACAAACTTGGTATCAGAGACCTAGGTTTGGAGTGTCCTAGGGTATCTGAAAGCCGCGTTAAGTAGAGTCTTTTTCATGGGTGTGAAGTGCTCTACACTTATGAAGAAAAGGCTATGATACGTTTAGGAAATGTTCCCTTCTTTCATGATCTATGTCATACGGTGAGGTGTCTCTCTATCCTTCTAACTCGTTCTATTTGCTGTTATAGAATCATGCCTTTTCGGAGAGTTAATGGAAGAAGGAACAGGAATGGAAATGGGAATGGCCATGAGGATGCAAATGGAGACGGGCACCAATAAGCCCCACCAGCCCATTAGCACCATGCACCGGAGCCGTTGCCCATGCTGAATTCAGAGTAGTCATTCAGATGCTAGCACAAGGCTTGACTGCCCAGGTCAAGTAGTAGGAAGTAGCACATGTTCCGCAGAATTGGAATGCAGTAGAAGCATGAGTCACGGATTTCCTAAGGATGAACCCACCAGAGTTTCTTGGGTCAAAGGTGGACGAGGATCCACATGAGTTTATTGATGAGATTCTGAAGATCACCCAGGTCATGGGGGGTGACTGGAGAGGAGTGTGCTGATTTGGCCTCATATCAGTTAAAGGGGGTATAACACATTTGGTTTAAATAGTGGGAGGATAATAGGGAAATCGGAGCAGGCCCTATCAGTTGGGATGCGTTTCATGTCGCTTTCCTAGATCGGTTCTTTCCTCTCAAGATGAGGGAGCTGAGGTGGCCAAGTTCGTGAATTTAAAACAAGGAAAGATGACAGTGCAAGAATATGCCCTAGAGTTCACACGTCTATCAAAGTATGCCCAAGAGTTAGTGGTTGATCAGAGGGCTCGAGTGAGCAGGTTTGTTCATGGAATGGCAGACTATCTAGACAAGGATTGCAGAACCGCCATGCTCCATTAGGATATGGATTTTCCTCAGACAGTCTTGTACATCCAGTAGATGGAGGCAAAACATTTGAGAGAGAGAGAGGCCAAGAGGGCTAGGATAGAGAGCTATAGCTTCTCTCAGCCGAAACTCGGTGGTGGGCATCGACAGCAGTCCCAACAGAGATCTTCAGCCCCAGTATCTTCAGCGATTAGTGTACCATGTAGACCTAGGCACAATCAGAGTGGACGAGCCTCGGGCACTAGGGGTCAAAGAAGAAGGCACGCCTATTCCAGTATCCCAGCTTGTGACAAGTGTGGCCGGAGGCACACAGGTCAGTGTTTTGTAGGTACGGGTGCTTTCTTCGGGTGTGGAAAGCCCAAACATATGCTCAGAGACTGCCAGCAGCTAGACAGGGCCATGATAGGGGCCAAGGCCCAACTTCCAATTTAACAGATCGACCAACACGCTGAGCCCAACGGGAGCATCTACTAGCGTAGGTGCCTGTTAGCGCCAAAATAGATTCTCTGCCTTAGCATCCCTCCAGGAGTAGGAGGTCTCCCCGGATGTAGTCACTGGTATGTTACGAGTTTTCCATCTTGATGTATATGCTTTTTTAGACTCAGGGCCTACCTTGTCTTTCGTGACGCCCTATCGGGCTAGTAGTTTTGGAGTTAGTCCCGAAATCTTGTTAGAACCCTTCTTAGCTTCTACTCCAATGGGTGATTCAGTTGTAGCTAGACGGGTGTATAGACAGGTAACAGTCCTTCAGAAAGTCACCTCAGTAGATCTAGTAGAGTTAGCCATGACTTATTTTGATGTTATCCTCGACATGGATTGGCTATTTTTATTCTATGCCTCAGTTAATTGTAGAACCCGTACGGTAGAGTTCATTTCCAGGTGAGCAGCCTTAAATGGAAGGGTAGTTCAACTGTGCGTGTAGGTTGTTTCATTTCCTACATTAAGGTCAGGAAGATGATATCCAATAGTTGCGTGTACCATTTAGTTAGAGTTAAGGATGCCACATCCAAAACCCTGACAATCCATTATATTCCACTAGTATGTGAGTATCCAGAAGTCTTACCAAATGATTTATCGGGAATCCCTCCGGAGAGGGAGATTAATTTTGGTATTGACCTTCTTCCAGATACACAACCTATATCTATTCCTCCTTATAGAATTGCTCCATCCAAGCTAAAGGAGTTGAAGGAACAGGTGAAAGACCTTGTAGATAAGGGATTCATCAGACTGAGCAACTCCCCATTGGATGCACTAATCCTCTTTGTCTGAAAGAAGGATTGTTATCTTCGTATATGTATTGATTATTGGTAATTGATCAAGGTCACCATCAAGAACATGTATCCTCTTCCTAGGATTGATGATTTTTTTACCAGCTTCAAGGTGCAAAGTGATTTTCGAAGATAGATCTCAAGTCCGGATACCATCAGCTCAGGGTTTGGGAGAGTGACATCCCGAATATAGCCTTCAATACTAGGTATGGACATTACAGTTTGTAGTTATATCTTTTGGAATAATGAATTCTCCTACAACTTTTATGGAGTTGATGAACAGGGTGTTCAAACCATACATGGATATGTTCGTGATCGTGTTTATCGATGAAATCCTAATTTACTCTCGGAGCAAAAAGGAGCATGCCGCTCATCTGAGAGTGGTGCTACAGACTCTCAAGGACCGGCAATTATATGCTAAATTCAGCAAGTGTGAGTTTTGGTTGAACTCAGTGGAATTTTTGGGCCATGTGGTGTCAAGTGATGATATAAAGGTGGTCTCCCAAAAGATAAAAGTGGCAAAGAATTGGCCTAGACCGGTGAATCCTTCAGATATCAGGAGCTTTTTGGGCTTAGCTGGTTATTATTGGAGATTTTTCTGAGGGATTTTCATCTATTGCAGCGCCAATAACCAAATTTACCCAAAATAAAGTGGAGTTCCAATGGTCGGAGGCTTGTGAGAGGAGCTTTCAGGAGTTGAAGACCCGACTCAACGCAGCACCGGTGTTAACCCTATCCGAGTGTATTAATGGGATTATGGTGTATTGTGATGCTTCCAGGATTGGTCTTGGTTTTGTTTTGATGCATCACGACAAGTTTATAACATATGCTTCAAGGCAGCTGAAGGTGCATGAAAGAAATTACCCAACCCATGATCTTGAATTGGTGGCAGTGGTATTTGCATAGAAGATTCAGAGACACTATTTGTATGGGGTCCATGTAGATGTGTTTACAGACCACAAGAGCCTAAAATATGTGTTTACTCAGAAGGACCTAAATCTGCGGCAAAAAAGGTGGTTGGAGCTACTCAAGTATTATGATATGAGTGTCCTTTACCATTCGGGTAAGACCAATGTTGTAGCAGTCGTACTTAGTAGACTCTCTATGGAGGGTGTGTTCCATTTAGAGGAGGGGAGGAAGGAGCTGGTGCAGGATGTGCATCGACTTACGAGGTTGGGAGTTCGTTTGGGTGGCTGGACTAATGGTGGTGTTATAGTTTAGAAAGGGTCAGAATCATCCTTGATGACTGATGTAAAAGCTAGAAAAGACGAGGACCCTATTTTGTTAAAGTTAAAGGAAGCCGCTTAGAATCAGAGAGTAGAGGTCTTCTCCAAAGGGAGAGACGGTATGCTTCGATATCAGGGCCGCTTGAGTGTCACAGATGGTGATGATTTGAGAAATCATATGTTTCATGAGGCTCACGGTTCCAGATATTCGATACATCCAGGTGCCACCAAGATTTACCGTGATCTACAGGAAGTTTATTGGTGGAATGGCATGAAAAAAGACATCGCATAATTTGTAGCTAAGTGTCCAAATTATCAATAAGTGAATGTTGAGCACCAAAGACTGGGAGGTGTGCTTCAATACATCAGTATCCCTACTTAGAAGTGGGACGAAAATAATATAGATTTCATCACAGGGTTTCCTCACACTCGTCAACAATATGACTCCATTTGGGTGGTCTGGACAGGTTGACCATAGCCGCGCAATTTCTACTAGTCAGAACCACTAATTCAGTGGAGGATTATGCCAAACTATACATCTGAGAGCTAGTTTGGTTGCATGGAGGGCTCTTTTCCATCATATCAGATAAAGGTACTCAGTTTACCTCTCAGTTTTGGAGGTCGTTTCAAAAGGGGCTCAATACTCATGTTAAGATCAGTACAACATTTCACCCGCAAATGGATGGTCAAGCGGAGCAGACAATTTTCAGACTCTCGAGGACATGTTGAAAGTGTGTGTAATTGACTTCATGGGTAGTTAAGATGATCATTTTCCTCTTATTGAGTTTGCATACAATAACAACTATCATTCCAGTATTCAGATGGCTCTATTTGAGGCTCTCTATGGGCAGAGATGTAGAGAGCCTATTGGTTGGTTTGAAGTTGGTGAAGCTACAATGTTAGGACCAGATTTGGTCCATGAAGCCTGGATAAAGTTCAGCTTATATAGGACAGGTTGAAAATAGCTTAGAGTCGCCAAAAGTCTTATGCGGATGTGAGAAGGAGAGAACTTGAGTTCAAAGTGGAGATTGGGTGTTTCTGAAGGTGTCTCCCATAAAAGGAGTGATGATACTCGGAAAGAAAGGAAAACTTAGTCCACGTTATGTTGGCCCCTATCGAATTATGAAGCGGGTTGGCAAGGTGGCATATGAATTGGTGTTTCCCTCAGAATTAGCTTCCGTTCATCCTGTTTTCCATGTATCGCTCCTACAGAAGTGTATAGGGGATCCAGTCCTAGTTGTTCTAGTGGAGAGTGTAGGAATGAAAGACAGCCTTAGTTATGAAGAGGTTCCGGTGGAAATACTGAATCGTCAGGTTCGAAGGCTAAGGAAAAAATAAGTAGCTTCATTTAAAGTTTTATGGAGGAATGAACATGTTGAGGGAGCTATGACGGAAGCTGAGGCAGATATTGATGGCTAGATACCCACATTTATTCCCTACCGGCTTAGTTCCAGCTTGAGGTCTCAGTTTTTTCCCTAAAGCTCTATTTAGTTTCATGATTAGTTCATGTACCCCGATTCCTTTCATGTCTATGAATGTATGTATAATTCATAAATTCAATTAATCCATGTAGTTCAGTTCGGAGGTAGTCATTCCATTAGTTTTCAGCTTATATGATCATTATTTGAGTATGGTGATTGCATTTCTCTGCTTTTTTGTATAATTTTCAACATTCGAGGACGAATGTTCACAAGAGGGAGATTGTAAGAACTCGAAAGTTCCTAAGATCAGACCCTGAAGTTTGGTGGAGTTCAGCAGAAAAACCAGCAAAATTTGTCTCCAAACGACTCATCCAATGAGTCGTGGGTTGTACTAATGGGCCATTGGAAGGAATACAAGAATAAAGCTATGTGTGTTTGATACCACGAGAGGAGGGAACAAGACGTTGTGGGAAACAATGACCTATTGGATAGAGTATTGATAATAAGGAAGTCTGGGCTTCCCAGAAACAACGAGCCAAAAGGATGGCCCATAGTTAGCTACAACAAGTCGTACTAAGTAGTCATTGGTTGGTGTTCAGGGTTTCGGGTCATCCACGACAAACGGAGACAATGAGTCGTTAGAAGGAGTAATGATCTATTGTATCGATCGTTGGAAAGAAATTGAAGGATGGACCAGTGGTGGCAATGGATGATCACCACGAGCCGTTGTAAGGAACAACGACTCGTGGTAAGGGTTGTGGTCTCAAATTGGGCAGATTTTAAGGCTTAATACTAGGGGTATTTTTGTAAAGTCCTATGCTTTAAGTTCTTAAATGGCGTCGTTTTTGGTGTTGAAAGGGGTCGAAATATAGGGATTTTCACTATCTTAAGCCCCTCATTAGCTAAATATCATCGATAAAGTTTTCTTCTCCTTCTTCTCCCAAGTTCAAGAGCATCAAGGGTTTCTTCAAGGCTTCAAGGGTGTAGTTGAAGAGGCGATTCCTTAAACCAGGGTTGTGGATTTTTCAACAAGGATATCCTTCCATCCTTATGCCTCATGTTGAAGAATGATTTGCAATTTATGAAAGAATTACATGATTTATCGATTTATGATGAAGACCGATAAAAAGGGCCTTGATTCTTGGCTAAGCATGTTTTAAAGGGGATCAATGACGATAAATGTTATTATTTATCCAAGGAATTTTAATTCATGATGTTATTGATTTATGTATGAGCCTATATGCATGTGTTTTGGGAGTCGTGTCTAGCACTGAGAAGCCCGACTTTCAAAGGACTACATCGGTGTCTCATAACCACGTGCCACCATGGGTTCTAATGTTATATATTGTATTGATAC
>JACEIK010002690.1:70777-199827 GCA_018107945.1 Datura stramonium
TGTCTCTGGTTAGCTGTTATTACATTTACAGGTGGCTATAGGCCCAGTCGGCCGGAGGCTGTATTTACAGCCGTTATATAGCCCATTGTTTCCAGAAATCCGAGATAGAGCTAGGCAGGCACCAGATGTTCTTAGGCTCACCAGTTAGCCGTCCAGGTCCTACCAGGGCACCAGGTGCCAGTCATACCCCCCAAGGCGGGGCGTGACAGTCAGACTCCTTTGTTAAAGAGTGCAGGATTGCCATGTTGCACAGGGATATAGATTTTACATAGTTTGTGGTATTCGCTCAACAAATGGAAGCATAACAAGTAAAGGCAAAAGAGAGAGAGGCCAAGAGGGCCACGATAGGGTACTCAGAGTTTTTCCTGCAGATGACGAGTGGTGGGCACCGCTCACAGTCCCAGCAGAAGTCATCATCCCCCGTACTTTTGACAGTAAATGCTCCATACAAACCTAGCATAAGGGAGACTATGTATCCGTTCTGTACCAGCTATGGAAAGCACCATTTGGGAGAATGCATGGCCGGCTTGGATGTTTGTTTTTGGTGTGGCAAGTTGGGTCATAAGCACCGAGATTGCGCAGTGGCTAAGCGAGGCGAGAATAGATCCTCGGCCACCTCGTCAGTAGCTCCAATAGCCAGTCCATTTCAGCAGGGTGCATTATCTAGTCCAGGTGGCGAAGGTTGTCAAAACTGCTCCTATGCTGTAGCAGCACACCAGGATAAGGGAAAGTCTCTAGTAGTGGCCATAGGTATATTGTGAATCTTGTGTTACTCTTTGTATGTTTCCAGCGTAGAACCCCAATATTAAATAAGAAGCTATGTGATGGTTGTAGAGAAGAGATTGTCGATGTGTGAGTTGTGAGTGTAAGGCTTGCAGTGAAGGTTAGAGGTAAAGGAGAAGCTAGGAGTTAGTAATTTAGCTAAGGGGAAGATGGAAAGTATGTGCGACAAGTCGAATATGAGAATGAAGGCTCAGTCCGTATCAACTCAGTCCCGATTAGAAGGAAAGAATCCTTCTCAGTGTTCTATCTAGTTCCATATTTGTTTCATGTATTTCAATCTCTCTTATGCCCTAGAGTGCATGTGCGATTCAGATATTTAGTTCAGATGTGTAAAATCAGCCCAGAGTCAGATACCCCATTGGTTTCAGCTGTAAGTGATCGATCTTGGGATTTCAGTTCCGCCCCTATATTTTCAGTATGTTTAGCCAACATTCGAGGACGAATGTTCCCAAGAAGGATATATTGTAACAGCATGAAAGATTCTAAGATCAGATCTCGAAGTTAGGTGGAGTTCAGCAGAAAAACCAGCAAAATTTGTCTCAGAACGACTCGTCCAACCAGTCGTGGGTTGCACTAATGGGCCATTGCATGCAACTGTTGAGGGAACGAGTCATTGTGGAGAACATCAACCCATTGGATGGAGTCGTTGTAAGAAGGCAGTCTGGGCTTCCCAGAAACAACGAGCCAAAGGACGGTCCGCTGTTATCTACGATGGGTCGTACTAAGTAGTCGTTGGTTGGTGTTCAGGGTTTCGGGATAGCCATGACGGACGGAGACAATGAGACATTAGAAGGAGTAAAAATCTGTTGTATCGATCGTTGAAAGGAAATTGAAGGATGGACTAGTGGTGGCAAAAAATGGTCACCACGAGCCATTGTAAGGACCAACGACTCGTGGTGAGGGTCGTGGTCTCAGATTGGGAAAATTTTAAGGCTTAATACTAGGGGTATTTTTGTAAAGTCCTAAGCTTCTAGTTCTTAAATAGCATCATTTTGGGTGTTGAAAGGGGTCAAAATATAGGGGTTTTCACTAGCTTAAGCCCCTCTTGAGCCAAAATCATCGATAAAGTTTTCTACTCCTTCTTCTCCCAAGTTCAAGAGCATCAAGGGTTTCTTCAAGGCTTCAAAGGTGTAGTTCAAGAGTAGATTCCTTAACCAGGTATATGGCTTTTTCAACAAGGATATCCTTCCATCCTTATGGCCCAAAATGTTTTATCAAGAACCCGATTTCAATTATTCTAGAAAAACATGACCTAGGGTTTCGATTAATGGGTGATTTCTTCTATGTCATCTATGAATTCTAAAACCTCTTAGGATTACAAGTTAATTATGTTTATGGGATAGTTGATTATCTTGAATTATGTGATAGATAGTGAAAATGCATGATTATAGAATGTTCTTCATGAGATGGCTTGAACTTTGATTGGGATTTTATTATTGTTCACTCAATTATATAAATAACTCGTAACCATATCTAAAATATGTGAATATCATAAGAATTCCCTAAAAATTAGAATATATAATTTGATAAATATGTTGTGATGAGATTAGAATTTATGGGTTTGATCAATTGAAAGTAGATATGTGTTTTCATTATGTTTTCGTTGAAACTGTTTTGAGTATGAGGTAAACCTATGATAATAGAAAAATTATCATACTTTTCTTATTAATTGGAGTAAATTCCGAAATGGATTCAATGAAATGAAAATGTATGCTTCTACCATGATCTTGATATAAATGTTTAAGTATTAGTTAAGTGTATGGACTTTCCGTAAATCTAAAATATATGAAACAATGTATCTATATTAAAGTGTAAATTGGACCTATGGATCCTACATGACTATGTTATATGTTATATGTTATGAACTAAGAACTTGAATATTGTGGAGGTGTTTAATGTATGATATGAATCCATGGATGTTCGTAAATGTAAGATGTGTGGATCAAATGATGATTTGGTATTATAACGATATGAATTATGATGAGAAAGCATGAGAATGATATTTCAGACTGTTGGTCTTGTTGTTAGTAGAAAGTAGCACTAACCCTTTCTAAATGAATGACAATGATGAAACCAATAAATGCTCATGTTTCTGATTAGCTATAGTAACATAGACCAGATGTATAATATCAAATCAGTACTCCTCATGTTCTAGTCAGCCAGAGATTCTCCATAGTCGAGAATGTTTCCCTTGGTCAATCAGGGACTCTCCATAGCCAAAAATGTTTCCCTTAGTCAGTCAGGGACTCTCCATAACAAAGAATGTTTCCCTTGTTCAGTCAGAGACTCTCCATAGTCGAGAATGTTTCTTCTAGTCCATTTGGGACTCTCTATAGAAGAAAATGACCCCCTTTATTTATGTTATCAGTATGGCTCATTTCAGTATGGTTCAGATTTCAGTTTAAAATAGATATAATATAATGAAATGCAGACTCAGTTATTAGCAGATATCCAGTACAGTGTGTGATACTAGCCTCAGCTTCGACTCTTATTAACTATTCAACACTTGACCCTTATGCATGATTTTGATGATGCTTCAGAATATGAATTTCCAAATGAAAGTTTCATGTATATATGTGTATATGACTCAGAAGAGGGTTGTTGCATTCTAAATCAGTTATATAACGATGTACTTAGTTTATTTCCTCCTTGTAGACTTGTATGTTTAGTTGTTTACGTTCCCTGCATGCTTAGTACTTTCCAAGTGCTGACCGCATACTTTATGTGCTATATCATTTCATGATATAGATTCCGGTATCCAGGCTCAGCCCCGCGGGTAGACACGCTCTTTCTTCCATCTCAGCGGATTGTGGTGAGTCCTCATCTCCCGAGGACGAGGTCTATGTTCTTATCCAGTTGTATTTCAGTTTTCAGACTTTAGGAGTTAGCTGGGGACCTGTCCCAGCAACTCATCAGTTTAGTAGAGGCTTTCAGATCTGTGTAATCAGATTTAGTCTATGTATTATGATTTTGTTAGATCATGTCCTTAAGTTTAAAATTTTCTCTTAAAGTTAGCTTACGCTCAGTTATGTTTCTGCTAGCTGTTATGTTATGATTATGCCATGGGTCGACTTGGAGTCTTTCAGGGTTTCTTTTCCCGTGTTACAGCTAGGGTGTGAACTCAGGTCGTGATAGAGATATTGTTATACCCCGAAAGCCAAAAGATCAGATTCGGGAGTTGAAACGAAGAAAACAATATTTTTTGCACCAAGTCACAGATCGAGTCATCTTGTGACCCATCAAGTTGACCATGAGTCGTTAAGTGACTCATGATGAGGAGTATTGACTTGCTTGGAAATGTCAAATTGATGTGACAATGGGTGTGACCACGAGTGTTGATTGGCTCCACTAGCCGTTAGGTCACCTGTGGTCAAGGGTAGTTGAAGGATGAAGAATGAACTTGACGTGTACCCCACGAATGGACACCACAATTCGTGGTCAGATTCCATGATTCGTTAGTTGAGTCGTGGTCAGCAATTGATTAGGGACTTGAGGTTTTAGGCAGTGGAGGTAACAGAAGGTGACCACGAGTCGGGGTCACCAATGACGAGCCGTTAGGTCCCTCGTGGGGACCCTTTGAGGAAAATTGTCAATGCACTTAATGACAGGAGATGACGGCTCGTGCCCAGTGGTAACGACTCGTCCAGACCCTCGTTGGCACTGGCAGCCAGTTTTCTCTGTGAATTTAATAAGGGCTTTTCCGTAATTCCTATGATCCTAAGGCCTAAACTACGTCATTATAAGCTATAGTGAGTTTTAAGAGGGGTAAGATTATTCTAAGCTATTCCTATTCATGCATGCAAACTTAGAAGTCTAGAGAGGTAATTAAGATTAATTCCTTTAAGTTTGGCAGAGTCTCCCCTGTGATATGGACTATCTAGAAATCCTGAAATGCAGAAAAGTCCAGTACAGGCACTTCATACAGTACTATCTCAACTTTTTCACAATAAGATTGGAGTCAACCGAGCTGTACACAACACATAAATCATAAAGCCATAACTGAAATAATAAAGGTAACTTAACTGCACGGCCTAAGCTAAGTATGGAACAAATGGGGATATCTGGATTTCATGTCGTCCTCAGCTTCCCAAGTCATTTCCTCTCTGTTCTTGTTCCTCCACAATACATTAACAGAAGCAACATCTTTAGTCCTTAACCTGCGTACCTGCTGATCTAGCATAGCTACTGGAACCTCTTCATAGGCTAATTCCTCAGTAACCTGGACGTCCTCAACTAGCACGACTTGGGACAGATCCCCTATGCACTTTTGTAGCATCGACACATGGAAAACCGGATGAACGGATTTTAACTCTGAAGGAAAATCTAGCTCATATGCCACTTGACCAATTCTCCAGAGTATTCGATATGGACCAATGCATCTCGTGCTGAGCTTACCCTTTTTGCCAAACCTCATCACGCCTTTCATTAGAGAGAATTTCAAAAATACCTAGTCACCTACACTGAACTCCATGTTTCTACGCCGCATAAAGATTTCTGGCGGCTCTGAGCTGTCAGCGACTTTCCCTGATAAGCTTTACTTTCTCTTCTGATTGATGAATTATATCTGGCCCAATTAACCCTGATTCTCCCACTTCGAACAAATAAACTGGGGACCTATATTTTTTCCCGTATAAAGCCTCATAAGGCCCCATTTGAATCGCTGAATGGTAACTGTTATTGTAGGAAAACTCAATGAGCAGTAAGTGTTTATCCCAACTACCTCTAAAATCCAGCACACACGCTTGTAACATATCCTAGAATGTTTGAATTGTACGTTCAGCCTGCCCATCTGTTTGAGGGTGAAATGTTGTACTCAGATTAACCTGGGTTCCCAAACCTCTCTGAAAAGACTGCCAGAATCTAGTTGTGAATTGTGCTCCCCTGTCAGAAATAATAGATACTGGGACACCATGATATCTGATTATCTCCCTGATATAAAGCTCGGCATAATCCTTAGCTGAGAAGGTAGACCTCACCGGCAGAAAATGAGTTGATTTCGTCAACCTGTCAAAAATTACCTAGATAGAATCAAATTTACGCCTGGTACGAGGTAACCCCATCAAAAAGTCCATGTTAATGGCCTCCTATTTCCATATAGGCACCGTTATCTCTTGTGTCAGTCTGCGGGGTTTTTGATGTTCGACTTTCACCTGCTGGCAATTAGGACACTAAGCTACAAATTCTGCTATCCCCTTTTTCATTCCTGGCCACCAATAAATTTCGTTTATATCATGGTACATCTTCGTTAAACCTGGATGAAGGAAATAACGGGAATAATGTACCTCACCCATAATCTGCTAGCGAAGCCCTGCTGCGTTTGGAACATAGAGGCAATCGTTATATCTCAAAACTCCATCTTCAGTTACCTGGAAATATGTAACTTCCCCTCACTGAACCTTATCTTTGAGATGAACCAGGTTAGGGTCTTCGTACTACCGTTCTTTCACTTTCATAACTAATTACGACACTGCTGTATTCTGAATGACTGCTCCACTATCTCTTGAATCTACTATACGGACGGCCAAAATGGCTAACTGATTCAATTCTCGGGCCATTTCCTGTTGTCCTGTCTTCAGGTGTGCTAAACTCCCTATAGACTTATGGCTGAGGGCATCTGCTACAACATTGGCTTTCTCTGGGTGATACAAAATATTCACATCATAGTCTTTCAACAGCTCTAACCAGCGACGCTGTCGTAGGTTCAATTCATTTTGTGTGAAGATATACTGGAGGCTCTTATGATTAGTAAAAATATCTACATGAATGCCATACAAATAGTGCCTCCATATTTTCAAGGCATGAATCACCGCGACTAATTCCAGGTCATGGGTGGGGTAGTTCTTTTTATGCTTCTTCAGCTGTCTGGAAGCGTAAGCAATTACTTTACCATGCTGCATCAGAACACATCCCAACTCGACACCTGATGCATTTCAGTACACCACTTAACACTCTGATCCTTCTGGAAAGGCTAATACCAGTGCCGAGGTCAGTCTGTTTTTCAATTCTTGAAAACTCTGTTCACATGCTTCAGTCTAGTGAAATTTGACTGCTTTTTGAGTTAACTTGGTCAAAGGTGCTGCTAAGGTAGAAAATCCTTCTACGAACCTCTTGTAATACTCGGTTAATCATAGGAAACTACGTACCTCGGTCAGGGTGGTAGGTCTAGGCCATGTCTTTACTGCTTCATTTTTCTGTGAGTCCACCTGAATGCCAACATCTGACACAATGTGGCCCAAAAAGGCTACTACATTCAGCCAAAATTCACATTTAGAAAACTTTGCATAAAGCTGGCGATTCCCGAGAGTTTGGAGTACTTTTCATTGGTGATCCTGGTGATCTGCCTCTGAGCGGGAATATTCCAGAATATCATCGATAAATACTATAACAAACAGGTCCATATACGGTCTGAAGATGTTTTTCATCAAGTCCATAAATACCGTTGTAGCATTCGTCAGTCCAAACGACATGACTAGGAACTCAAAATGGCCATGCCTGGTCCTGAAAGTGGTTTTTGGAATATCCCTCTCACGAATCCGGACCTAATGGTACCCTGACCTTAAGTCAATTTTGGAGAAATATTTCGCCCTTTATAACTGATCAAACAAATCGTCTATCTTGGGGAGAGGGTACTTATTCTTGATAGTGACTTTATTCATCTGTCGATAATCTACACACATACGGAGAGAGCCATCCTTCTTTCTCACAAATAGTACTGGTGCTCCCCACGGGGAAGTACTCGGCCTGATGAAGCCCTTATCTAGCAAATCTTTCAACTGCTCCTTCAACTCTCTAAGATCCACAGGAGATATTCGGTACGGAGGAATAGATATTGGTTGAGTACCTGGTAATAAGTCAATTGCAAAATCGATTTCCCGTTCTGGGGGAATACCAGGTAGCTTATCTGGAAATACATCTGGAAATTCATTGACTACAGGAATGGACTGAAGAGTCGGAGGCTCTGCTTGAACATCCTGAACTATGACAATATAATAAATGCATCCCTTTACTAACAATTTTCTTGCCCGAAGATAGGAAATAAACCTACCTTTTGGTGTATCCGCACTACCTTTCAATTCCCATACTTCCTCCCTAGGAAAGTGGAATCGGACAATCTTGGTCCAACATTCTACATTGGCATAACATGGAGCTAGCCAATCCATACCCATAATTGCATCAAAATCAACCATCTCTAATTCTACCAAAGCTGCTAATGTCTGGCGACCAACGACCTCTACTGTACACCCTCGATAAACCCTTTTAGCTATAATAGAATCACCGATGGGAGTTGACACTAAAAAAGGTTGCCGAAGCAATTCCAGCGTAATACTGAAATTACGAGCCACTAACAGGGTAACATAAGATAAAGTGGAACCTGGGTCTATCAAAGCATATACAGAATAAGAGAAAATGTCCAACATACCTGTCACAACATCTAGCGACGACTCTGACTCATGTCGCCCCGGTAAAGAATATGTACGATCTGGACCGATACCTGAACTGGAGGCCCCTGACCTACCTCAGCCTCTGCCAGATGGAGTTGAGGGCTTGCGCCCTGCTGGAGATGCTGGGGCGCATGACCCTACTGAAGATCTGTCCTGCCAGCCCTGATCACTCTGACCTTGAGCCAGATAGTCCCTCATCCGATGACCCTCTTGTCCACATGCATAACAGGGCGTAGAACCATACCTTCATGCCCCAGAATGAAGACAGCTACAAATAGGGTAAAGTGGTACAGTAAATCTGCTCTGCTCTGACCCTCTCTGCTGTTGTGATTCTACTGACCGTGAACTCTCGCCGGGCCTTGGCTGTCCCCGACGACCAAACCTGCTCCCCTGCTGTTGTTGTAGAAGTGGGGGTCTGGGTGGCCTATCTGATAATCGTGGTTTGGTTCCACCCTGGGACTCGGCCTGTATATCACTAGGTCTACTCCTGCGACGCTGCTCCTGATGGGTCCTCTCTATCCCTCGATGTCGCTGTCGGATCCCCTCAATATTTTGGGAAAATGCCTAAACACGAGCAATATCCATGTCCTCTCGCAAGGTAGCTGTGATACAGGTCTCCACATATTCTAGATTCAGCCCTATGATAAACCGGTGCACCTCGGCTGGCATGGTATCCACAAAGGCCAGTGCATATCGAGGCAAGGAATCAAACCTCATAGCATATTCTCGAACATTCATCGAACCCTGCTCCAAATGCAAAAATTGATCTACCCTGGCCTGGCAGACCTCTCATGGCAGATAATGGTCTAAGAAGGCCTCAGAGAAACTAGGCCAAGTCAGAGGGGGAACATCTCTGCCTTGGGACCTTTTCCAGCTCTCGTACCATAGTACCACAATGTCCCACAACCGAAATACTGCTAACTCCACTTATTATGCGGGGGTGGTATGCATTACCCTAAGAATTCACTGCAACTGGTCTAGAAAATCTTGATGGTCCTCATCCCAATCTGTCCCTATGAATTGCGGGGGGCTCAGTGCAAGGAAATTTCAGATCCTCGAGCTACCAGGCCCTTCTAAAGATTCTGCAGCTACTGGTACTACCGGCTAGCACTATGTGGCCATCATTTGAGCTAACATAACAAACAACACTCCTAACCTCCTGATCTGATGGGACTGGTATAGAGACTGTTGGAGGCGGTGCCGTCACATTTGCCACCCCGAGCGGCTCCTGACGTGGTGAAGAGTGTTGGGGAGTCCGAGATGAAGCCTCCCTGTCGCCCTCAGACCGGGATGACTCTGGTTGAAGCACCCTGCTAATTCCCTCTCCTGCTTCTACATCCAATCTCCTGCCAATCATAGGGTGTCACGGGTCTGCCATTTCTCTGTGGATAAAAGAATATGGTAAGCTTAGGGATTCATCCCTATACCGTACAGCTCTATAGCACGACTAGATAAGAAGAAAGAGTAACCATCCTATCATGCCTCACAGCCTCCTACCTATTGTATGTAGTGCACAACACATCCATAGACAAGACTCTACTTAGCATGGCTTGCAAACTCCCTGGGATACGACCTACTCTGATACCAAGTTTGTCACGCCCCTCCTTGGGAGGCATGACTGGCACCTTGTGCCCTACTAGGGTTTAAATTGACTGAGTTGACTGAGCGTAAGCACTTCTGGTGTAGGGCTGATACTGACTCTTAAATCAAGAAAACAACGGGCTATATCTTTGCTGAACATACAACCTCCGGCCAACAAGGCCTTATAGCCACCTGTGAAAGAAAACAACTAACCAGAATAGTAATAACAAGGAATCCTATGTGGGCTGACAAGACCACCATGATCTTGGGAAGAAATCTAGAGAATCTTGAAGAATGCTGGANCCTATGTGGGCTGACAAGACCACCATGATGTCTAGTTATGACTGTAAAGTAAATCCAGAGCTACACCTAACTATGGCCGACAAGGCCGCTGAAATATCAGCTGAACAAGGCCCCACAGGGCCAGCACCTAAACTGAAGTACATATAGGCCCCACACGGCCAATAACAGTTAACCACAGGGAAATAGATACAATCTGCAAGCTTCTAGGAATAATACGATGGCGGGACAGGGCCCCGACCTACCCATAAACTGCACAGTCAAAAGGGGTAAACCTTCTATCTACAGGCTCCGGAAGAAAGGAGCTAACTGTTCTGACGATGCGGGCTGAAAGCTACGAGGGACCTACTCCTCGTCTATCCGTACCTGCAGGCAAGTAATGCAGTGCCCTAGAAAGGGTTTCAGTATAATAGGTACTGAATATGTAAGGCGGTAACTGTAAATAACTGAATAGAAAAGATAAAGCTGAAAGGATTGAAATAAAGGGGACCGAAGTCATACCTGAATAGCTTGGTTTCTATCATCTAGTCTACTAATAACTAAAGAAAACAAGAACCTTACCTGGCTCCCAAAAGCCGAAAGGTACAACCAGCACAGAACAACCCACATGGGGCTCCTATACACCCTGGTGAGTACACATGAATCTATATACCTCTATCAAGGTCATAACGGGTCTTACTAGAAGTTATAGTCGTCCTGCCAGTTCCCTGGGTCGAAAATTGAGCCCGCTCGGCTCATGACTGTAGTTGTGTCTGAGGCCAGTGGACTCCTGATATCTACACCCCGAGCACCAGGCTTGTTGCGGGTGTGGTGCCGATACGGCGTATGTATGATAGTCCAGCCATGGAATGGACTCTATGAGGACCTGGGACCCCATCTTCGTCCCTCGCAGACGGCATGCCACTCTTTTTGGAGCAACGTCATCTCGCCCCTGGTGGGCGTCGACATAGCTAATAACCCTGGGATTGTTCACGAATGTCTATATAGGAAAATCAAATCCCAAAAAAACATGGACTACTAGTTCAGCTAATAAAAGAAACTATTCATGATTAACGCACTTCTGATTCTCTTACTGGGATTTAAGCTATGTTATTGTGCTATCAGAACTAACTTGCCGAAGGAATTTTCTTTAACATACCTCGTTCACCGATTATAGATTAACTGGCGAGTTTCAGCTTATATTCAACTGCTCCTCTCGACTGCAATCGCATTATTGGAAGAATGAGGCTCATTTCAATACTAAATTCTGAAGAAACGATAACTTTATATATAACTATTAACTATATTTTAACTTGACGGATCACGATCGAAAACTCATAATTTCTCAAGAATCTAGAAGGGAGAAATGCTTACTTTAAGCCTGTGATCGTATGGACACTAATTTGGAGCAATTCAACTAACTTTAGCTCGGGAGAGTTACAATTCGCCGAGCGAATTTTGCGAAACTAACTCCGTACCAATGCTTCTCGCAGCTTTATACTTTGATACCCGAAGTTAATTTTAATTCGGGCATCGTTTTACAGAATAAACGGATGATAATTATTTATTTCCTTCATTATTTTCCTCTCTAGCCGTGTTTATATATTGAAAATGAACAAAAATCAAAGTAGAGAACATATATATAGTTGAGGCGGTGGACAGGGCAACGTGGCACGAACCCCAACATGCCATTTTACGGGCATGCCATGGGGCCCAACACGGAGGAGCAAGGTTCGTGCCACGTTGCCCCTTTGGGCAGCTGACCCAGCCTTCTCCCGCGCAGTCTCGTCTCTGTGCTCGTTCAACCTTTCCTCGAGCCTTCCTCATACGTATTGAACTCTAAAACTCTTACCTAATGTACGAATAGGCCAACTAAATGTTAAAAACTTATGTGGTGTAACAAGTTATGATGTTCAGTTATGTTCAAATCATGTTTTTCAGAAAATAGCATGCAATCCCTTCTATTAGATTCTTATATTGATTATGTTTTATATTATGCATGGTTTAAATGATTTTACTTATTTAAGCGGTTTTACTTACCTTGCATACTCGGTGCATTCCATGTGCTGACCACATACTCTATGTTGTATCATTTTATGATACAGGATCCGATCTTCAGACTCAGCCCCGTCACTAGTCAAGTTTCCATAGTTAGCATCCTACTCAGTGGTGAGTCCTCATCTCCCGAGGACCATTCATTATAAGTTATCTTTGTATTTTCAGTTTCAGACTTAGAGAGTTAGTTGGGGTCTTTTCCATCAACTCATCAGAATTAGAGGCTTTTCAGACAAAGTGTATAATCTGCATCCGAATTGTGTATGTATTTTAAATGCTATGTTATGTTCAAACTTCTATTGTGGTTATTATGTTGACCTTCCGGTTTTACTGATTGAGTTTGACGTATGTTCATGCCTTGGGTTGACTTGGAGTCTCTTAGGCCTCCTTGTCCCGGTTCTCGATCCGGGCCTATGTTTTGGTCATGACATATCCTTAGTACACAGTACCTTCTCTAAAATTTATATCCAATAAAATAGGGCATCTTCTCTCTCTTTTTTCATGCTAGACAATTTTTCCCCTGAGCAGCGTTTTTGAATCGGTAGGACTACCGACGATTCACCCGTTGTGATTCGCGGACCGCTGGCTATAATATCTTATGCATCAATGCCTTCCAATAGTCAGCGACAGTTCTATCGGCGGTTCTCCGATCTCCATTCGTGCACCTCAGATATTTTTCCCCTTCAATCCAGCAATTTAGGTGCCATTTGGTGGATGACCGGTGAGTCACCGTTGGAAACCCGCATTTCACCGGTGGCTTGTTTCTCAGAGGCGTGGTGATCGGCTATTGACCGGCGTTTTGCTGGTCTTCTTAAGTGGAACGCCGAATTTCATCCCAATTCCTTCTTTTTTCTCCATTTCTTGCTTTTTTCTTCACATTAGGAATTTGCACACAACAAAAGCAAAAAGGGCATAAAATCCACATAAACAACTCAAAAACTAAGCTTAACTCAGGCTTAAGAGCTCAATGAGTTGGTGAATTTACCAACTCATCAAACCCCCAAATTTGAACCATTGCTTGTCCTCAAGTAATGCAATTCTTAGAAGAAGAAAAACACGCCACTCCACACAAGTTTCAACATCAATAACACCTATCTATGACAACCCAAAAATGCTAACCATCTCACCGAAAAAGAAAATGAAATTTCCCTAAATACCAAAATAATGAAGATATTTCAAGAGGCTACCACCTTTCACAAACATGGTTCATGAGAGGGTTCACTTTGTAAAATGATGGCACTGCTTATCCATGAAATATATATAGCATCTCAAGTCATAATCAATGCACATTCAAAACGTTCCTTAGAGTTTACACTTCTCATGCCCTATCCACACATTAACTCTAAATGCAAGTATGTCCTAAAAAAGGGATGATGCAACTCACAGAAAGGAGAATCCCCATTCTTTTGTCATGAAATCATTAAATACACACAAGGGATTGTTTGGAAGAGATAATTACGCTCACTCTCCCAAAAGAAATATTCATGCACACAACTTGACCCATAAGCTTGCCCTTCATGTAATTCGTCACTAATATAAAGCATCTGCACTTAAAATCACTTAGAAAATGCGGGTTATGATGTAGGCTTGGGTTAAGGGTAGGATGAAAATTTAGCTTTAGTGACTAGAACCTTCCTAATTTTTTTGTGAACATACATCTCATCAACTCTTTTCAATCACCTCACCTTGTTCCTCCTCTTTCATCATCTCTGACTTTCATTTCTCAATGACCTTCCTTATAACTTCTTTGTCTCTCAAAATTAGCCTTATCTAAGCAAGAGGAAGCACCAGTTCACAAAAATTCTTTTCCTGTTTTTGATTTATCACTTTATGCATTTTGACACAATGTGGTGCTACCTCAAACTGAAATTCTCATGTTTTCCTTGCACACCCCAAACTTGGGCTTTTGCCTCATTTCTCATTTTTTCCCTTATCATTCCCTTTTTTCTTTGTCTTGAAGCCTCATTTTATCATTATCTTATCATTAGCAGTTATGCTGGATGGGTGCCAAAGACGAATGGTCTTAAGGCTTGTAATGTGGTTGTCAAAGAAAGGGTCTAAGTCTCAACATTGGCGGACAAATATCAATATTCAAGGAGGGTATATGGGTGAAGTGTCTAAACAAAGGAAAACCTAAAATCATGGTCTAAGTGCAACTACATCTAGGATTTTGACTGGAGTTACACTAGGGGCAATTTCTAGACAAGAAGTCATGAATGAGATTCACCAAAAATGTGTCACCACACAAGGAATCACCCTTAATGGGTCCACAAGAGTCATTTTTATTACAAGATTTCAAGTAAGGGCATCAAAACATGCAAATTCATAAGTCAAGCAAGGAATTTACAAAGTGTGACAAAGAGTTCTATGCTATTGCTTCAAACATTTGTTCATTACCTTCATTTTCATGCCCCCATTTTAAAATTTCATTTCAAAAATTTTTTGGTGGTGCCTCTCAAAACTGCTTCATAAAAAGACTCAAAAGCAACATGACATTTTTCCTTAAGAGTGTCGCCACAAAGTCTATCATTAGGAAGTGCCAATCTAATTCGACAATTAAAAGGGAAAGGAAAATGAAAACATGCTCCTCGGGAAAGAACCTTGGTATGAAGAAAACTCTTGGAGTTTATTTACTATCCTACTATTTACAAAGGAGAACAATAGAATAAGAAAAACTCGGGTCAGGCTCGCAAAATTTATCAATTCAAAGGGAGGACCCTTTTGGCAATAACACATCATCATTCAAGAGCTAAATCATGTAATTCAATTCACTACCATAACAAGCCCGGCAAGGGCAATCATCAACAACCACAATAAACAAAATCCTAATAAAGGTTGCATCGAATCAATTCAAGAAAAACAAACATCAATGATCCCATNCCCCAGCAACAAACACTTATCCCTCCCCCACTTAAGAGAATACATTGTCCCAAATGAATGCATGCGAGAGGGAAAGGGAAAAGAAACTCCCTGAGTGGATCATTCTTCTTCATTATCATCATCGGCATCACCTGAACCATCACCACCAGCCTCACCTAGCCTAGAAAAATCATCCCCCAAGCCCTCGAATAAATCATCAATAGGGCCCCAAATTATGGAGGGAGTAGCCATTGCAGCATCCAGGGCACTCATGTTAGGCACCTATGTTGAAGTCCGACTATTCCATTCCTACACCTCAGTTCGGAGAGAAGTGATAGCCCTCCCAACGCATCCACCCTCTTGCATACGATAGTGACACTCTCATATAAAGATTTGAGCTCCTTCTTAATGGTTTGAGCAATGAGTGCGGGGAGACTCTTGGCCAATCTTTGGAGTTAGCTCTCGTGAGAGTTGGTCATTTCTACAAGTCTGTGGAGACCACTTGATTGAAAGGATTGAGGAGGGGGAGATGCTCCCCGAGGAGGCATGTCGCCCGAAGCTTAGCCTGACCCTTCGTGCTGTGGCATGTTCAAATCCAGGGCGTGTTGTGAGTGGTCCGACCAATGGGAAAGGGATTCCTCAGCCACCCCAAAGGCTTGCAGTCTTTTCCTGTTCATTGTGGGTTCCTTGGCATCTCTCTTCCGGTCAATGGCAATCATTCCTGAAGCAGTGGCAGGGGTTTCATCCGAGAAAAAGGTCACACTAGCTTGTGAGCATAGCTGGGAAATGAGGACAACATATGGAATGGAAGTGCTAGACTGGCATGCCTTGTTTTTCATTGTTGGGCCACAATCTCCCCAAAGTTAATGCGGAGTTAGGACATGATGTAGGCGATGAGAATTGTTGTTTCCAAGCTGACCCTTTGTTCATTCTTAGAGGGAATTGTAATACCCCGGAAACTCAAAATCAATATCCTAGACTTAATTCAGAAAATCTGGAAAACTACAGAAAAGTTGCAGAACGACCAACCTGATGGGTCGTCAAAGGACCCAGTGATTCTTTAGGTCAACCGTGAGAAGGATGCCAAGATGATGAGTTAGTGTTCCTAACGGGCAACTTCACAAGTCGTGGTCAGGTCCCATGACTCGTTGAGTCACTCGTTGTCAAGCCAGAATCCAGAAATTTGACATGTTAGCAGTGTACTTGACGGGTGGTCACCACGAGTCGTCCTCAGTGGGACGACTCGTTGAGTGACCCATGACCAGCCTTGTATTAATTACCTAGGGGGTGAGACAGTGTGGTCGATGACTGGTGACCATGAGTCATGTCCAGTGACCACGACTCATTAAGTCACTCGTGGTCACTCACTAGAGTTTCCAGGTAGTGTACCTTACAGGAATGACCATGAGTCATTTTCAGACACCACGACTCGTTAGGTCACCCGTTAGGGACACCTGACAGTTTTTTCCAGCAAATTTCTAAGGGCTATTTAGTAAATTTCTACCCTCCAAGCTTTAAACTAAGTCATTTTAGCATTAGTTTCAGATGTTTTAGTGGGGGAAATGGGTTCTTTTCCTCATTCCCCACTCAAACTTACCAGAAACAAAATGCAGAGTTCCTCTCAGAGTAGTTCAGAGCTTCAAACTAGTGCAGATCCTTTTTCTTCAATTCTCCAGCAATTCCTCCAGGCTTTTTCATTAGGTATGTGGGGTTTTAGCAAGGAGACTTTTCTCCCCTTGTGCCCCGTAGATCCTCCCAATTGCTTCTATAAATTTTAAGCCCTATGTTTTTCGAGTATGAAAATGTTTCATGGTTATTATTGTTAATTTCACTTAGAACAATGTTCTTGTATATTGTTGACATGATCCCCATAAATTCTTATCAAATTGTCAGTGTTTATACATAAGTGAATCTAAGCTCTAACTTTCGAGTTATGAATTTTGCTTATTAAATTTTCTCTAGAAAACGAAGAATGCTATGGGCTGAATTTTCCTAGAATTTACTATATATCTATATATGTGGAGTAGATATTCCATTAATGAGAATGACGTTAGCCCTATTGAATGAAATTCCTAGAATTCTTGAAATTTCTCTATATTATGAAATTCCCATAATGTTGGGATATGTTGAGTTCTCTATTAGCTGCTAGTAGTTCAGACCAGTAAGAACGTAGAGTCTCTTCAGAATCTTTCAGAAAGATGTCAACTGATCAATTTGACTCCAGTTTATTTTCGAGGTGTCAGTGGTGCCTCCCAGTTTCAGACTCAGATTCAGATTTCAAATATTTAGTCCATTAGGCGATCATGACACTCAGTTATAGCTCTGACCAGCCCAGGACCCCAGTTCAGCTATTAGTTGTTCTGTAGACGGTTACGATGCTTCTAGATAAGCAACTCTAACTGGTCTTAGAATCTAGTTTTAGAATTTGGTTCGATAAGGATCTCAGGGTATATGCAGTCATTCGTCCCTGACTAGTCTTGAGCCTAGTTTTTAGCTATCATCTTAGTAGTTCAGTTTAGGTTTTCCAGTGGGAGTAGGAATTAGCGCCGAGAGGGCCGAGGTTCTAGCTCACCCAGGTTCCCAGAACTATGTTGCCAGCGTAGGTTACAGTATTACTTGGTGTGATGGGCCCTAGATATATATTGTGATCACCCAGTTCATGCGTTTATACCCTGACAAGGTATATTGGGTCCTACCGGTGGGGTGTATAAATCGGACTCCACGTTTAGCTCACATGGTTAAATGTTAGTTATAGACTCTCCCACTAGTCAGTCCAGTCCAGTATCAGAATAAGCAGCTCAGTTCAGTACAGTATCTCAGATTCAGTGTTTTAGACTTAGGGCATGTCCATGACCATCAGATAGGGTCGTCTTGACCATTCCAGATTATATTAGCAGTTCAGTTTAGTTTACTTGTTGGTCATGGCGTGTCATTTCAGTTCAGACTTCATATTCAGTATGTCTCTCCCACTTACTTAATCTATTCGAAGTACTGACGCATGCTTTTCATGCTGTATCATTTCATGATACAGCTGCAGGTTCTCAAGTTCAGCACAGATAGTTACTCCAGTTTGAAAGCGCTCCGCTTCAGCAGATTAGAGTACGAGTCTTCATTATTCGAGGACCTTGTTTATTTATTTCATTTTGTTATAGTTTTGTTTAAACTTAGAGTTAGCTAGGGACCTTTCCCAGCAACTCCTCAGTAGTTGCTTTCAGACCAGACTTGTCTTTCATAATTTTATTTCAGATTTATTATTTACTTCTCTACTTTCAGTCTTTACATTTTCTTAAACTGCTAAAGGCATTAGTTATAAGTTCCGCTGAGCATGTCTACTCAGAATGCTAGTGTGTGATAGACCAGGGATTGACTTGGGGTCACTTGTGGCTTTAAGTACCGTGTTACATCCAGGGTGTAGGCTCAGGGCGTGACAGGAATGATATGGCCATAGATAAAGTCTTTCAATAACTTGGCCTCAAACTCCAAATCGTGGCGAGAGACTTCGTCATCCATGGATTCCAACAAAGGTGTATCAGTAGTGATGATTGGAGCTATCAAGGAGAATTTGTCCTTCATGTCCTCCACCCGGGCCAAATACTCTGTACCCGAGTCGATCTCATCTTCCCAGAATAAGTAGTTGATGGCAGCTGGAGTAATGTCTACTTCCACTCCCCTTATCATGACTGAGGGCAGGCACAGAAAGTCCCCAACTTTGCCTCTGTGCTGGATACTATCCTGCCTGTCTTGGTAGGAAGCATAGAATCTGGTACCAAGCTAGGGTAGTAAGGTGGGAGAGGATTGGAAAAAGCATGTCATTGTCGGCCTGTGAATTAGGCGGTGATGTTAGGGAGATCACCATGAGAGCTTTCTAGGTCAAATCTTTTCTCCACAGTTATGCACTGGCCCTGGCATATGACATATTGCTCCTTCATGTTTGGGACATAGATTATGATGGCCTCTTTTGAGTTCGCAGGTGGTGCTGAGGCCTTGGCTTTTCCCTTGCACTTACTGGTGGCTGATGCGGGGGCCTTTTCCCTTCCGATATTTCTAGATGAAGACATGATATTTTTGCAATCAAAGTGTTAATAGAAAATGCAATGTACTTGAATTGAAATAATAGAAGCTCTTTAAAGAATAAAATGAGAATTAAGAAGGTTAAAATAACTAGCAGCATCAGTGGAACACCGGCGAGTCGCATGATGAATTCATGAACCACTGATGCCTCACCGATGTGAAACAGAAAATTAAGCCGACCCATGGTGTACCAGCGACAAGGTGGCTAGTCACTAGTACTGAACGGTGAACCGCCGATGCAACTCGGGAGCCAGACAGTGGCTTGAAGATAATGATGCCTTGGACTAGTGTTTCATCAGCGGTTCTTCGGACCCTACCAGTGAATGGCTAAAAGTCATCATCCCCAAATTAATCAAAACTTTTCAATGGTGCCTATTTAAACATACCCACATACATTTTTGTGAAACATCAACTCTACACATAATATTTTGACTCAAATGACTTTTTGTCCTTAAGAATGGTGTCACCAAATCTATCATCGGGCAAAGAATGGCATTTCAATCCTAGTCGGTTACGCAGACTTCACCTCATTCAAATTTACACAAACGCTGCATCAATCCCTCGCCTATTTCAACAAATAGAGCATAAATCATAAATCTAATGGAAAGGAAGAGCAATAAAAGTGAAAGGACAGGTACGGTAGGCCACATGAAAATTACAACTAATGTGCCATTAATGAGAACGTAACAGAGACAAGGATACATTACCGCACTGTCGAAATGAATTTAGCAACTCTAGCTTGTGTGATCTTAGCAACTTTCAGCAATGGGTGTTGCAGAGGGTTCTCTAGTAGAGAGGGATTATGTGAGTGAATTTGAGTGGAGTGAAAATGTTGGTGAAGGAAGGGAGAGGTATTATAGGGAGAAGGGGAAGATAGTGATAGGTTGAGGAGAAGGTGAGGTAGTAATGGTGAGTAAATATGTTGGTGGGAAGTGGAAAGTTGGGAATGTGGAAAGGTTTGGTATTGGGAAGACAAAAAGGGTGTGGAAAATTGTAAAAGGGAGATTTAAGGGAAAAATCATGTAGAATAGGGCAGCTCAAGCTAGTATTTGGGGTTAGGTGGGTCCACACTTATTTAAATTATGAAACAAACTCGTACCTTGACTGGGAATGCATCGGCAGTTCGCCGAATTGAACCGGCGTTCCGTCGATTTACATTTTTGTCACTAGAAATCATGCTCAGTTCACTTTATTTCAGCCCGCTATTTACTGACGGTTCGTGAACCGAGGCGATCCGTCAGTGAGCCGCCACTTAGGATCCAATACTTCAGGTGATCTGTGTTGTATCAGGGACACACCTGGCGGTACACAGTTTTGCATCGGCGGTTCACTGGAGTGTCCACTGGTCAAATTCTCAACGTCCCAGCCTTCTGCGTTCTTGTGAACTTGAAGCAACGGTTCATGCTTCTGGATTGGCGACTTGTCAGTCCAGCGCAGTTCCCATGTTGTTGTGGTTCTTTCCCTTTTTTTCTCCTCACTTCATTGATTCTACAAAAACCAAAAACAATAAAGGCATAACATAAATCAAATAAAACACTTGGGTTGCCTCCCAAGAAGTGCCTTAGTTAACATTGTGGCACAATGTAGCTCTCATTTAACAATTTTCCTTGGAGGAATCATCCTCCGACTCCGTCTCCTCCATCTCAATTCCACTATCCGCATCCTCTTCCTTCAACACCCCTATTACCATGCATTCGGAGGGAGTTTCAGCTGACGGTAAAACCTTGAAGGTGACTTCTTCACATCCAACTCTAAACTTGAGCTCCCCTAGCTCCATATCAACCACGGCTCTCCTCGTAGCTAGCAATGGTCTCCCCAAAATAATGGGTACCTCCACATCCATTTCACGATCAAGGACTACGAAATTAGCTGGTAAGATGAATTTATCCACCGAATTTATCCACCCTTACCAGTACATCTTCTAACACCCCCTCAGGTGTTTCTATGGAACGATCCACCATGAGCAACCTCATAGATGTAGGCTTTATGCTTCCAAGTCCCAACTTCTTGACTATGATTAAGGGCATTAAATTTATGCAGCATAGAGCTTTATTAAACATACATATCCCAATTGTACAAGGGATTGTGAAAGATCCAGGGTCTTCCCACTTGGGGGAAAGATTTCTTATCATCATTGCACTACAATGGTGTGTCGTCTCCCTACTACCTGCATACACCTTCTTTTTCAGCAATTCTTTCATGAATTTAGCATATCCTTACATTTGGAGAAGAGCATCCACCAACAATATATTAATGGACAACTTGATGGACATGTCAACAAATTTGTTTAAATGGTTATCCTTCTTTTTCTTGGCCAACCATTATGAATAAGGGGGTGGAGCTCTTGCTTCAACCTTTTCATCATTTGGGACCTCAATGACCACCTCATGTTCATCAACATGTGAAGGGATTTCATCATCCTTCCCCTCACCTTCCTCTTCACTCTTTTCCTCACTCCATTTTCCACATTTGATTTGGGGTCATGAACCTCTTTGGGCTTCACTAGTGTGTCTCCAATCACTTTACCGCTCCTAGTGACAGTAGCCATGCATTGACTATCTTTCTTTGGGTTTGGAATTATGTCACTTGGGAGCGTTCCCTTCATTCGGGGGTTCATTTGAGTGGACAAGTGATTCATTTGGGCTTCCAAATGCTTGATGGAGGTTGAATGTGAGCTAACTATTTGGGCAAGGTTAGACACCTGCCCTCTAAATTCTTTGACCCTGCTCTCGGTTGACTCAACTTTCTTTAGGAGTCTTGGTAGCATCTCCTCAATTTTTCAACCACCCGCATCGCTCACACTTTGCTGACATTTGGGGTTTCCAGCTTTTGGAGGGGGAACATACGGGTTTGAACATCGATGATAGCGGTTTCCCTCTTGATTCTGCTCTCTACTTCCCTATCTTTCATTTCTTTCGAGCCATCCCTATGCATCATGATTTCTCCAGCCTTGATTTTTGTTCCTTGGGCGCCAAGGGCCTTGATTGATCCCTTGAAACCTAAGTCGAGGACCACCCATTTGATTCAACATGTATTTCCATTCTTCCTCATACCTTGGTGGTGAAGATTCTCCTTCATATTGCAAAGGACCTTGCATACCAACATCATTTACCACCTTGGGCCCTGCCCCTATCACATTTTTGTTATTAATTCCATCTATGTCATCATCTTAGCAAGGTTTTCATCCCGCTCTTCATCTCTTTTCTGCAACTCATCCGCCAATACACTAAAGCTGATCTTATATCCCTATTTGTTTTTGTCATTCGGTCCAAAAGGGCTTTAGCCAACCCATATGTTTGATCCATAATAGACCCTCCGGCTAAATTGTTGGCAACAAATTTGTTTATGGAGTCAAGGGCTCGATAAAAACTTTGGAGAAGCACTCAATCGAGAAGGCCATGATTGGGACAAAAAGCAACCTTCATTTTGAACCGTAGCCATGCCTCATGCAAAGGCTCTCCTGGCTCTTTCCTGAAATTTGTGATGTCATCCCTCTGTTACAATATCTTCGATGGAGGGAAGAAATGATCCAAGAAGTCTTTGGTTAATTCTTTCCAAGATGTAATACAACCACGGGGCAACTCTTCAATCAACAACGTCGCTTCTCCCGTTAGAGAAAATGGGAAAAACCTTATCCTGATAGACTCTTGACTTACGTTGGTGATGTTGAAAGGTTGCATATCTCCAAGAAATTTCTCAAATTCTGATTCGCGTCCTCACTTAGTTTCCCCAAAGAGTCCCTTCATTTTCAACAAATGCAGCATGGTTCTTGTGACATGAAATACAACATTCCCTACCGTAGGTGGTAGGCGAATAGCTCCCGCAATCTTCGGCATCACTAGGTTATCATCGTCATGCTCCATGTTACCTTCCACTAAGCTATCCCTTCTTGGGAATTATGAATCATATAGTTGTGATATCCTTATAAGCACAATAAAATCATGTAAAGTAACTAAGATGCAAAGCTATTTCAAATTGACAATCAACACAAGAATATCACGCGCTAGTCCCCGGCAATGGCACCATTTTTTATAATGTCCAAAATATACTCCTCATATGAAGGGCATACACGGTCGATGTATCAAAAAAAGTAACCTAATGGATGTCAGTTCAAATCTCACAAGGACTAGTGAGTGATAATTACAAGTGTCGGTTGAGAAATTGAAGTTAGCTTGCACCACTTAGAAATAACATAAAAATAAACAAGTTAGGGGGAAATTGGAATTTGGAGTCGAGTATAATTGCTAATTTGGTTACCTACAATAGCAAAATTTACCAAGGTTGTTGACAAGAATGTGAAAGACTAAAGGTGTGATGTAGACGATATACTAATTATATAGGAACATTCTAGGTCATCTCATAAGTTCAATTAGCGTAAATAATCTCAGGACAATGGGTATTTACTGCTTTTCAGCCTTATAAATACCTCTTACTAGAGTTTTATTAAACCTCTAGTAAATATTAGCTCAACCCAATCAGATTTGGATTAGTAACTACACTAATTTCTAGCTATTAGCTACTAATTAGGAGTGAGAATGTAATTTTAGCTATTTCTAGCCCAATTTCACGCTCTCTCATCCAAACCCACCATTAAATTCTCTTTCAATACTCAATTATTCTTTTGCAAGCAACAGTCAAGTAAGAACAATTAGACCCATATCATAATCAATGGATCTTCCATTATAGATTTAAGAGAATCTTACAGATTTACACTTACTTAAACAATATTGAGATGACTCTAGCAATACCCACTCTAACTAAGCATTCATCATCACACACCTCTAGTTAATGATTTGGCTACTCATGATTAAGAAATTCAAAAGCATGTTTAACAATAAACTCATTTAATTCAATAATAATATTAGTAAAATCAAGTTCACAAGTAGTCTTTAACAATGGCAGTACCTTACTATTAAGAAGAAGAAGAAGAAGAGAATAGTACTTTTCAAAATCTGCCAATCAAATTCTCCTCTTCTCTGCCAGAAAAATGTTCGAAAGCTAGAAAAGGAAAAAGATGATATGATATGATCTGCTATGATATCCTTAGTACACAGTACTTTCTCTAGAATTTATATCCACGAAAATAGGGCATCTACTCTCTTTTTTTCCATGCTGCACAATTTTTCCTTTGAGCAGCGTTCTGGAATCGGCGGGACTATTGGCGGTTCACCGGTTGCAATTCACGGACCGCCGACTACAATATCTTATGCTTTAATGCATTCCAGTAGTTAGCAGCGCTTCCGTTGGCATTTTTCCGATCTCCATCCATGCACCGCTGATCTTTTTCCCCTTCAATCTAGCAAGTAAGGTACAATTCGGTGGCTAAACCAATGAGTCACTGTTGGAAACCCTCGTTTTGCTGGTGGCTTGTTTCCCAGAGGTAGTGGTGATCAGCTATTGACCAGCGTTTTGCCGGTCTTCTTCGATGGAACGCCGAATTTCAGCCCACTTCCTTCTTTTTGCTCCATTTCTTTCTCTTTTCTTCACATTAGGCATCTGCATATAACAAAAGAAAAAAGGGAATAAAATCCACATAAACAACTCAAAAACTAAGCAAAACTCAGTCTTAAGATGCCAATGAGTTGGTGAATTTACCAACTCATCAGTAGGTTCTTGTGGTCAGTAAAAACATCCATGTGAACTCTATAAAGGTTATTCCTCCAAATCTTCAAGGCAAATACTACTACTGCCAGCTCAAGATCATGAGTTAGATAGTACTTCTCATGAACCTTGATTTATCTAGAAGCATAAGCTATCACCTTATCATTCTACATCAGAACACAACCAAGGTCAACTCTGGAGGTACTACAATAGATCACGAACCCGTTTAAACCTTCTGGCAGAGTTAAAAAAGTTGGGGCTATAGTGAGTCGAGTCTTCAACTGAAAATTCTTCTCAAATGCATCAAACCACTGAAACTTCTCCTTCTTTTGAGTTAGTCTGGTCAAAGGAAAGGAAATGGAGGAGAATCCTTCTACAAACCGTCTGTAGTAACCGTCTAGGCCCAAGAAACTCCTGATATCTGAAGGAGAGGTGGGTCTTGACCAGGCCTTGACTGCTGCTATCTTTTGAGGACCCACCTGAATACCCTAACTAGAGACCACATGACTGAGGAAGCTACTGATTTCATCCAGAATTCACACTTATTAAATTTAGGAACAACTGGTGGTCCTTGAGAGTCTACAACACTATCCTCAAGAGATCTGCATGTTCCTTCTCTATTCTGGAGTAAACCAGAATATCATTTTTAAAGACAGTAACGAACATGTACAGGTACTGCTTAAAACCTTTTTCATTAGATCCATAAAAGTTGTAGGAGCATTGGTTAGTCCAAACGACATAATATGAATTCATAGTGACCATACCGAGTTTCAAAGGTTATTTTTGAAATATCACATTCTCTTACCCTAAACTGATGGTATCCTGATATGAGATCTACCTTGGAAAAACAACTAGTTCCCTGGAGTTGGTTGAACAAGTCATTAATTCTGGGTAGAGGATACATGTTCTTGACTATGACCTTGTTCTGTTGACGGTAGTCGATGCACATTTTGAGTGTACCGTCTTTCTTTCGCATGAATAGGACTGGGGCACCCCATAGAGAGATTCTAGGTCTTATGAAGCCCTTACCTAGAATGTATTTCAAATATTCCTTTAACTCCTTAAGCTAATCTAGAGCCATTCTATAAGGAGGAATTGAGATAGGATAGGTATTTCGAAGAAGGTCCATGCCGAAGTCTATTTTCTGCTCGGGAGGGACTCCGAAAAGATCTTTGGGGAACTCATTTATGACTGGAACTAACTGAAGTGTCGGGGTCTCAGAACTAGAATCCTTAACCCTAACTAGGGGATAGATATACCCCTTTGAGATTATTCTCCTAGTGTTAAGGTATGAGATGAACCGACCCTTAGGCGCTGAAGTATTATCCTTCCACTCTAGGACTGGTTGGTTAGAAAACTAGAATCTAACTACTCTGGTACTACAGTCAACTGAGGCATGCAAGAATGTAACCATTCCATGCAAAGAATGAGGTCAAAATCGACAATATCTAACTCTACTAGATCAACTATGGTGACTTTCTGTAACACTGCGATAAGACTATTTCTGTACACCCGACTATCTCTAACTGACTTACCAACCAGAGTAGAGACTGAAAATGGCGCTGAGAGAATTTCTTGACTAATATCAAACTAGACGACAATGTAAGGAGTCACGAAAGAAAGTGTGGCTCCTAGATCAAAGCATACACATCTATATAAAAAAGGCATAAGATAACAGGGACTATGTCAGGTTAGTTCTCCTAATCCTGACAGGAGGATAGGGCATAGGAGTAATTTTGGCACTGACCACCACCTTTCTCGAAAGTAGTACCTTGTTGAGCTGCGCGACCTGGCGGAGTTGTTGATGTAGTGGATTGGGCCTTCTCCCGTTCAACGGATGGGGAATCTCTCCACCTATGACCCAGCTGGCCACAACAAAAACTACCCTCCTTGGTCAAACAACACTCACCCGGATGGTTCTTACCACATTTGGAACAAACAAGAAAAGTATGGCTGCTAGAGACATGACTTCGTAACTGGGATTATGATGCTCCACCCCTCCAATCTTTATGGGGCTTTGAAGTAAGATCACTAGTTGACGATGGTGCTGGAGGTCTCTGTTGTTGTTGTGGGCGATTACCACTGCCAGACCTCTACTGGGGATACTCAAACTGGCCTGTCTGTTCCTATTTACTATCCCTCTCTATCTTCTTCAGTTTCTCTGCCTCTATCTGCTTTGCATGAATAATAATCCTGGAGATGCCCATCTCCTTGATAAGCATGGAAATCCTGCACTTTTTTACTACCAAGTCTAAGATTCCATTCAAAAACTTAAGCATGCGAGCCCTCGGCTCCGCAACCATTTCTGGAGCATACTTTTACAGTTGAGTGCACTTTAATGTGTACTCCTACACTGTGATGTCATTCTACTTCAATTTCATAAACTCAGAGGCCTTTGCTTCCCTTAAATCCCAGGGAAAGAATCTATCTAGGAATACCGTCACAAACTCGTCCCACTCCATAGGACCTATACCATTCCTCCTTCCCTCTTTCCACTACTTTTACCATATCTCAGCCACTCCTTTTAACTGATAAGTAGCCATATCTGCACATTCTACAGAAGTAACACCTATGATTTAAGTGATATTCTAAACGTCATCAATGAACTCCTGCAGCTCGTTATCTACCTTAGAACCATAAATTCTAGGGGATTCATATGAGTAAAATCATGGACTCTAGTAGCAGCTGCCGACCCATTACCATTGATAGGCACGATGACCTACTGGTTGACCTGATTTGTCATCGCCTGAGCCAACATTCTATAGCAGCCCGGGACTCTCAATATGACACTTAATTGTCCTAAGGGGCTACTAGAGCTGGCTGGTTAGCATTACTATTCCTCCTTCAGTTTCCTCCTTTGAGAGGAATCGTTAACTAAAAATAGTAGAGCACGAGTTAGAAGGACAATTTAGATACTAAAACTCTATACACGAAAAGAATCATGAAGAAAGGGGGTTTTCTTAACAATGCCTCGTAGCCTCCTCCTCATAAGGGTGGCGCTCTTCACACCCATAAAAAGGACTATACTTGACGTGGCTTTCAAACATCCTAGGACACTCTAAATCTGAGGCTCTGATATCAAGTTTTCCATATCCCGAGTTTACAACCTGAATGCGACACAATACTTAGGATCACAAGTGAATCAAGAAAACCCATGGAATGGCATTACTCTATTAAGACTGATCTACGGTAAAAGAATATTAAGTGGAACCTGTTTAAAAACAATAACCAAATACTGAATAAATAACGAGCATCTAAAAAATTACTAACATTTTCTCAGGCACTGGAACTCAAGCTGAAACTAACATATTCTATCTGAAAGACTTCTATAAGAAACTGATGAGTTACTGGGACAAACCCCCAGCTAACTCTAATGTCTGAAACTAAAACTGAAAAATGACAAGTGTTGAAGATGAAAACTGCAGTCCTCGAAAGATGAGGACTCACCAATGGAACTCTGCTGCAATAAGCCTGGAAGAGAAGCTAACCACGTTACTGATTCTAAGAGCCCGACCCTATATAATAAAATGATATACCATAAGAAATATGCGTTCAGTACTTTGAATGTACTGAGTGTATAAGATATGCAACTAGAATATAAAAATATACTGATAATCTGAAAAGATATACTAAAATACATAACTGAACTAAGGTACCATGACCCTTACTAAGATACATAAATTTTGCTATGAAATAGTAGTCTAAGAAATAAATATTAAAAATACCAGTAAAAGTGATTTAAGGGTCATGCACATGTACTAAAAACTGAGTATGTAACTATGACTGAGACTAAAAATGTATATAAATAATGGGAGAGTCTATTAACCGACATACAACCATAGGAGTTAATTGTGGAGTTTGATGCATACGCCCCACTGATAGGATCCAATATACCATGCAAGGGTATAAAGGCATGGTTGATGTGATCACTAAAACTGATGCCCATTCGGGTTACTAACCTACGATGGCATGCAGTTCTGGGCCCTGCGCACGCTGAACCTTGCACCAGCTCGGTGCAAAAAGCTACTGCCAATGATAAGTTTATTAATAATTTATAGATAGCTCAAAAACTAGAGTTCTTAAAGCTAAGTTAGAAACCTTATCTGATAGCCTGAGAGCCTAAAAAACCTGAAAATAGTGATTATGCAGTAAACATTTGTATACTAAAATTATGATAAAACCACAAAGACTGAAATATGAATTCATGCTAACTCAAAGCCATATAGAAGCAAAATACATGTTAATGCACTGAACATGAATCATATGGAAATCTGTCATAAAAGTATCATTTATAATTGAATTTGTAAAATAATGATTATCACGTACTAGAAATAATAAGAGACTAAAGGGCATTGAAGTAATAAGAGAATTCATAGCAGAACATGAACACTAAGACATGATTTCTAGGGAACTTGATAGAAAGCTAGGGTTCAGTGGATATTTTGGGCACAAGGGAAAAAGGATACCCTTGTTTAAATCCCACATTTCTGAAGAAGAATTCTCTGATTTTCTTGGAAATCTAGAGAAGAAGAAAAACCCTAACTCTTTCCCTGAGAAGCCTTGTCTAAGTTTCTACGTACTATTCCTATAAGTTTGGGATACAAAGAGAGAAGAATGTCGATTATTTCCCTTAATTTCCCTCTAACCACACCTCAAACGACGTAGTTTAGGAGTTAGGAGCTTAGAATTTTAGAAAATACCCCTTGGTAACCATTTCAAAATTCAACTATCCAGATCTAACGAGCCTTACAATGAGTCATTAACCCATGACTCATTGGTGGCGGTTGTTATTTTTGGAATAGAAATTTCCCTTCACTAGTATTCTCATAACGGATGACACAATGACTCATTGGTTGATACAATGGGTCACTATTTCTAATCGTTGCCACTAGGGATAGTTTGAATGGTTTTTGGACTCCTCCCAACGGATGGATAGAACAACCCATTAGCTAAAACAATGGGTCATTGTTTCCACCCGTCGTCACAGGAGGGATTTCTAACCTTTTTCGGATTTCCTCTAACGACTCCTTAGAATGAGTCATTATATCAAACAAGGACTCATCTTCTGTCTCATTGTTTGGGAGAAGATTTTCTTATCAGATTCTGGACTTGACAGAATGAGTAACACAAGAACTCATTACAACTATCGGCGGGTAATTGTACTACTCATTAAATTTAAGGGAGGAACCTGTTGTACAACTAACAATCAAATTAATGGATCGTTGTCTCTGACAAATACTCATAAGACTAGTCGTTTTGAGAAAAAATTTCTATTTTTGTTTTGTTTTTCATTTCAAGTCTAAGGTTTGGTCTAAGGAACTTTTGGGGTGTTACATATATTATGATTGTGGCTTTGTTTTTTGTTATCTTATAGAAGTGGATGCTAGATGCTAGCTGGTGTTAGATGAGGCCATTGAGAGGTCTAAAGGTGTTGAATGATGAGTTGTGTCGGCTACGTACTACTTGTTATGGTTTACTAATTTTGGACTTTCCGAGTTTATGGGGCCCAGGTAGGTTCTATGTGTTTACCTAAGTTTAGCTTCTTCTCCTGTGATATTCAGTATATCTCTTGATCTCTAATATAAGTCTTGTAGTTGCTTCTTTCTTTTATACTCGCATATTATTGTACTAACGTCCTAGTCGCAGCGCTACATTCATGTCTGCGGATGATGGCGGGTAGTAGATCAAATTCTTGGTCGCTAAGTGGAGTTCCAACTAATTTAGTAAAACTCTAGGTCTTCTGGAGTTGCCAAATGTTTATATTATGGGTAGTTTGGGGCCCTTTCTGATCATTTGATTACTTTTTTACTCATAGAGGCTCATAGATGTCTACTGTGGTTATAATATTGTTGTTGGTCAGGTGCGCTATATTGGATAGTTGTTTTTAATTCTGTGGCCTTGGCGGCTTATTGTGTATCTTTTTTGGTTGGTTTGTAAGCCAGTTTCCATTTTAGTTTGTTGTTTACTCTCATTTTATAGTTATTGTGTTATTGAACCATATCGCTTCTGGCCTTTGATTTATATTTTGGCATCGTGTATGCTCATATCAAGGGTGGCACTAGGTGCCAGTCACACCTCCCGGGGTCAGGATGTGACAAACTTGGTATCAGAGTAGTTTGTGTCTTATGAAGTGTATGAGTCGTGTCTAGTAGAGTCTTCTTTATGTTTGCATTGCATAGTGTATCTTTTATGAATAGTTGGTTGTGTTGGATGATTGATGGGTAGTTTGAAGGACGAATGCTGGAGGGCAGCTTTTTACAGTGGGTGCTCTGTGCGGTATTTTTTATGTTTATGTATGTATTTTTTCTTTAGTTGGATCAGCTTATAAACAAGAGGTTGCAGGACATGTAGGATTGTTACTCTTCCTTTTGTATCAAACTAATATATTAAGTCAGTTGTTGTAGAAGCCAGGTCTAGACTCATATTTTCTAACTTGTGTAGAGGTGCTTGTAGCTTGATGAATTATGGTTGACCACTGGTTAAACATGGCGGCAGGTAAGATTCTTATTTTGATTATAGTTATAGTTGTGACGAACCTTGGCATGGTCCGAAGTTTCATTGGTTTGAGTTGTCTGTGGTAAACATGGTCTGTAAAGTTATATTGTGTTGTGATAGTACTCGGGTTGGAATTTTGCATGTTGTTCAACATTCGAGGATGAATGATTTTAAGTGGGGAAGGTAGTAACACCCTGTATAGCTTAAGAAACAAATCTTCACTTCAAAGAAAGACTAAGAGTAACTTAATATGATAATAAGGAAATGTTTTGAGGTATTTGAGTCATTTTATGATTGTATGTTAAGATTGGACATCGATTAAGATGTAGAACAAAAGTCGGCAAAAGTTATCGCAAATTTCTTTCTTGATATTCCTTGAAATTTAGGTCAAATGTCTCAAAACTTTTATCCCAATCTATAAGGAGTTAGGGTGCCTACCATCTATTAAATTAAAGGTCTATGACTCTAGTTTCTAGCTCATTGAACCGTACATTAATCCAACTTAAGAATAGAGAGATATTCATGTTTTCACGAGACTGCGCAAGAAGGCACATCAAAACAGTCTAAGGCAGTGGAGGACTATAAAAAGCTCCTTGGTCGGTTGTTAGCTTTATTTTCTTATTTTCCAGAACCTCTCATGACCAGACCCTCTCTCAAGCTTCCCTATCGATTTCCCATTGATTTTGAGGTGGAAAATCATATTCCAATATTATTTGTGACATTAGGGAGTCGAGAATCGCATTTAGCTTGCATTTTGGTGTCTTTTCTAGGCATTTTTGTGGTTGTTACGTGTGGAGTTGCTTGGTAACCCTTCTCTTTTGATATTCTTAGGTTTTTCTTGGCTGTTAGGAGTTTATGGAGCTTGATAGGTTGTTATTATGAAGTTCTACCATTGAAATTTATAGAAAACTCATCGATTAAGCTTGTTTGTGATTGTTTTTGTTCAAGTTGTGCTAGCTGCATTTTTGCAGTAGCTAGAGATGCTCTTAGGCAGTATATTGAAGCTTATAAAGGAAAACGTTTTCTTTAGTTCAGATACACCGCAAATCCAAGGTATGTTAAGGCTTTTGTTTCCTTCGTTTCGGCTAATTTTTATTTCAATCAAACTTTTGTTGTGTTCTGTGAATTGACTTAATTGCTTCCTACATATTTGGGTAGAATATATATTGTGTTTGGGGCTGCTGGGAGGCATGTATTTCCTTCGCATGTTCAGGCCATGAAGTCGGGCATTAGTTTAGTTAATTGTCACATTTCGATAGGGCATTGAAGGGCATTGGTGATGACCTTTTTGGATTGTGTTAGGGGCCTTTTTGGCTATTGTTTAGGGGCTATTTTTTGGTAGTTGCAAGTCTTGTATGTGGATGGTCAAGAAGATTAGTGAAGAAGCGATTTAGGGAGCCCATAGTGGCTTCAGTTGTCCTTGGGTAGTAGTACATGATTATCGTGGAATGGGTGATAGTGTTGGCTAGCTTAGAGGGAGAGTTGTGTCATGTATAGTAGTTCTTGGATTGGGTATAAGGCTTGGGGCTAGATTTGTTATGTGATGAACTTTCGATTATCATGGGGTGCATTGTTGGACGACTAGATACATGAGGATTATGTTGCATTATACTAGATGGTTGGTGGGGTTTGAGAGTCCGTTATAGGCTTTTTGAACATGTATTGTTGTTTTTTTCATTGTGAATATTATGAATGTGTGATTGTATGTGTGTGTGTACCTGTTGAGGCCCTTGGAGTTGTGAGTTTGCCTTCCACATGGTCATTCTAAGACCTGCAAGACCTATGGGGAGGTACATGCCTCCATAGTGCAGTATATGTCTATTATGATCCTTCCTGGGATCGCGATTGGCTCTCTCAGATGGATGGAGCTCTGCTAATTGTGCGCAGTCGAGAGAGGATCTAGCAGTGCTTGATTGATTATGTTTATTGACTGGTGTTTACTTTTGATTTGCTTGGCATTTTATTATAATTGTGGCTTGTGTTGTCTATTATCTAATAGCAACAGATGATAGATGTTGGATGATGCTACTTGAGGCCATTGAGAGGTCTAGAGGTGATGATAGATGAGTTGTGTTGGCTAGGTTCCGCTTGTTGTTGTTGACTTATTTTGGAATTATCGGGCTTATGGAGGCCAGGTAGGTCCTGTTTGTGTATTTGCTTATACTTGTCGGGCTTGTGGGGGCCAGGTAAGGTCTATATGTTTACCTAAGTTGAGCTTCTTCTCTTGTGATATATATCTGTAGATCTCTAATTTGAGTCTTGTAGTTTCTTCTGCCTTTCATACTTTGTAAATTATTGTACCGACACCCTAGTCGGGCGCTGCATTTATGCCTGTAGGTGATGGCAGGCCGGTAGATCGAGTTCCTATTCACTAAGTGGAGTTTCAGCTAAGTCAGTAAAGATCCAGATCTTCTGGAGTTGCCAAATATTTTTATTATGGATATTTTAGGGCCCTTTCCCGATCATTTGATTATTGTTGTATTCATAGATCCTCATAGACATCTGCTGTGGTCATAGTGTTGTTGTTGGTCAGGTAGGTCATATTGGACAGTTGTTTTCCATTCTGTGGCCTTGGCATTCTATTGTGTATCTTTTTTGGTTGATCTATGACCCGGCTTCTGTTTTAATCTATCATTTACTCAAATTTTATAGTTATTATGTTGCTGAACCTCATCAGTTCTAGCTTTTGTTTTATATCTGAGCGTCATGTAGGCTCATATCAGGGGTGGCACCAAATATCAGTCATGCCTCCCCAGGTTGGGATGTGACAAACTTGGTATCAAAGCAGTTCCTGTCGTGGGGAGTCTATGAGTCGTTTCTAATAGAATCTTGTTTATGTTTGCATTGCATAGTGTACTTATAAAAAGGAGGCTACATGACATTTAGGATTGTTACTCTTCCTTCTGGATCGAACTCGTGCGAGAAGTCAGTTGTTGTAGGAGGCAGGACTAGTTTCATGTTTGGTGACTTGAGCTGAGGTGCTTGTAACCTGATGAATTATAGCCAGCTAGTGGCTAGACATAGCTGCTAGTAAGATGCTTATTTTGATTATGGTTATAGTCATGTCGCGCCTTGGCATGGTGTAAAGTTTTTCATTGGTTGGAGTAGTATGTGGTAGACATGTTTTGTAAGGCTATATTGTGTTTTGATAGTACTCGGGTTGGAATCATGCATGTTGTCCAATATTCAAGGATGAATGTTTCTAAGAGAGGAAGGATGTAACACCCTGTATAGCTTAAGCAACAAATCCACACTTTGAAGTAAGTTGAAGAGTACCTAATATGCCAATAACAAAGTGTTTTGAGGTATGTGAGTTACTCTATGGTCGTATACTAATATTGCACATCGATCAATTAATAGAGTGAAAGCCGACAAAAGTTATCACAAATTTCCTTATTGAGACTCTATGAAATTTGGGTCAAATATCTTGAAGCTTTTCTTCCAATCTATAAGGAGTTAGGGGCCTACCACCTACTAAATTAAAGGCCTATGATTTTAGTTTCCAGCGCATTTAACCTTTCGGCAATCTCATTTCTTACTATAGAGATATTTATGTTTTCACGAGACTGCGCAAGTAGGCACGTCAAGTCTAATGAGGTGGAGGACTAAAAAAAGCCCCTTGGTCGGTTGATTGCTTTATTTTCTAATTTTTCAGAATCTCTCACAACCAAACCCTCTCTCAATATCCCCTCTTCATGTCCCGTTGATTTTGAGGTGGGAAATTATGTTCCAATATAATTTGTAATATCGGAAAGTCAAGAATCGTGTGTAGCTTGTGTTTTGGTATCTTTTTTGGGCCTTTTTGTTGTTGTTTCGTGTGGATTTCTTTGGTGAGCCTTCACTTTTTATATTCTAAGGTTTTTTTGGTGTGTATGAATTTATGGAGCTTGATAGGTTGTTATTCTGAAGTTCTACCTTTAAAATTTATAGAAAACTCATTGATTATGCTTCGTTTGCGATTGTTTTTGTTCAAGTTGTGCTAGATACATTTTAGAAGTATCTAGAGATGCTCTTAGGAAGTAGATTGAAGCTTATAAAGGTGGTGATTCGGTTTAGTTGGGGTTTGCTGGAAATCCAAGGTATGTTAAGGCTTTCATTTCCATTATTTCGGCATGATTTCTGTTGTATAAATTTATTGCATTGTTGGATGCATATTTGGGTTGAATATATGTTGTGCTTGGGTCTTCTAGGAGGCAGGTCTTTCCCACACATGTTGAGGTTGTGAAGTTGGGCGTTAGATTAGTTAATTATCCCATGTCGACAGGGCGTTGAAGGGCATTGGTGATGATCTTTTTTGATTGAGTTAGGGGACTTTTTGGATATACTTTGGGGGGCTATTTTTAGGTAGTTTCAAGTCTTGTATGTGGCTTGTTGGGGGCATTAGTGAAAAAGTGATGGCTTTGGTTGTCCTTGGGTAGTCTTACTTTATTATTGTGGAATGGGTGATAGCGTTGGTTAGGTTCGAGGGAGAGTTCGGTCATGTATAGTAGTTCTTGGATTGGGTATAAGGCTTGGAGCTAGAGTTGTTAAGTTATGAACATTTAGTTATTGTGGGGTGCATTGGTGGACGACTAGATACGTGAGGATTATGTTGCGTTGTGGTAGTTTGTTGGTGGGGTTTGAGAGCCGGTTGTGGGCTATTTGAATATATATTGTTGTTTCTGTTGATTTTAAATGTTGTGATTATGTGATTGTGTGTGTGTGTGTGTTTTGTGGCCCTTGGGATTCATGGATACCCAACACTGAGAGTAGGTCCAGCCGCAGGGTTGAGTCCAAGGGGTAGAACAATTGGCCTATACTTGAGTTGAGTTTGCCTCCCATAGAGCCATTCTAAGACATGCAAGACCTATAGGGAGGTACATGCCTCCATAGCTTCATATATGTCTATTATGAGCCTTTGAGGGATTGTGATTGGCACTCCCGGATGGGTGGAGCTCTACTAACTGTGCGCAGCCGAGAGAGGATCCAACAGTGCTTGATTGATAATGTTCATTGATTGGTGTTTACTTATGATTTGCTTGGCATTATTTTATGATTGTGGCTTGTGTTGTTTGTTATCTGATAGCAGTGGATGTTAGATGTTGGCTAGTATTAGTTGAGGCCATTGAGAGGTCTAGAGGTGATGATAGGTGAGCTATGTCGGCTAGGTGTCGCTTGTTGTTGTTTACTTATTTTGGACTTGTCGGGCTTATAGGGGCCAAGTAAGTTCTTTTTGTGTGTTTTCTCGTACTTAGTGGGCTTATAGGGGCCAGGTAGGTTCTATTTATTTACCTATGTTGAGCTTCTTCTCTTATGATATTCGAAATATTTGTTGATCTCTAATCTGAGTATTGTAGTTGTTTCTGCCTTTCATACTCAGTACATTATTATACTGACCCCCTAGTTGGAGCACTGCATTCATGCCTGCAAGTGATAGCGGGCCGGTAGATCGAGTTCCTGGTCTTAGAGTGGAGTTTCAACTAAGTTAGTAAAGCTCCAGGTCTTCCAGAGGTGCCAAATAGTTTGTACTATGGGTAGTTCGGTGCCCTGTCTCGGACATTTGACTATTGTTGTATTCATAGAGGCTCGTAGACGTTTGTTGTGGTCATAGTGTTGTTGTAGGTCAGATAGGCCATATTGTATAGTTTTTTTCCATTCATAATGATAGTCATAAGAGAAACTTTATAAATCATAGCTTGAGCCAAAATAACATAAACATAAAAATGCATAAAAATCATGCGGAATAATGGGAGGACTCGTCATAACCGATACCATCATTGTAGAGCCTTACACAATGCCCCAACTACTCACTCATGATGTTGGTGTTCCTTNATGGGAGGACTCGTCATAACCGATACCATCATTGTAGAGCCTTACACAATGCCCCAACTACTCACTCAAGTGGGCAGAGTCGTCCCAGGCTTGCCAGGAAAGGGACGTGCATTATGTGATATCACGAAAGAGGAGATCCATTAACATTGTAATGTATCATCATGAACATACGGTGGCATGTAGTTATGAGACACCGGCGTAGTCCTTTGAACGCCAGGCTACTCGATGCTAGACACTGCTCCCAAAAACATGTACATTAGGGTCGTATGTAAATCAGAAAAATCATTCATGAGATTCACGGCCAAATAAATATTAACATCGTTGATCCCTATTTACACAAATGTTTAGCCATGAATCAAGTGTCCATTAATCGGTCAACGTCATAAATCGATCAATCATGAAGTCCATATCATAAATCATAAATCATAATTGAAGATGTGGGCATTTCCCAATACTTTAACATGCTTTAAAATACCAAATACACTTGAAAACATGATTATAAACATGGGTAATTTGAAAATATGTTTTTCATCATTAATACCTCATAATACATGAACATCCTTCATATATCTCAACTTTCATAAACTTCTCATAAATGGGCAAATTAAATTTATAAGGCTTGAATTATGATTTTAATGAAAACAACGTAAAATTTGCCCATACTTCATAATTCAATAATAAAAACACCTTTGAATCATGCCCATGTAGTAAATTGGAAATTTCATGCATTGGGTTAAAACCCTATAGAATCAACATAGAACTTTCATGATTTTGAGAGGGATTGGGCATGGGTGTGAACGGATTCACCCATTCATAACCCTACATATCTGATTAAAGCTGATTTTACACCTCCTTGATTTCCCAAGAGGACTTTAAGAAGAATTGGAAGGGCTTAAGCTTGACCTCTTCTCTAACTCCCTAACTTGCATGCATGAGTTTAGAATAGGTTAGAATGACTTAACCTATCTTAATACATCCTAAAAATGGCTTAAAACGACGTAGTATAGGACCCTAGAGCATAGGAAGGACGAGAATACACTCAATAACTTCCTAGAAAATAACTACTCGTCAGTCCCCAAGAGGGACCTAACGAGTCGTTGCCACCAACCACGGGTCGTTACATTGATCGTTGGGTACACTTTCAAGGTTGCACCTAGAACTTATAACAGGCCATCATATGAATCGGTACCGGTGACCACGACTCCTGGTCACCACTCGTTATCTCCACTTCCTAAAACCTTAGATAATTAGTTATCTGTTGACCATGATTCACCCAACGAATCTTGGTGTCTGACTACGACTCGTGGGGTCTATCCGTAAGGTACACGACCACCTCACACTCCTTCTTCCAATTTCGCTTGGACACGGCTAACTCAATGGGTCATGGGGTCTGACCATGACTCGTTGTCATGCCCGTGGTGACCCGATCAACAATTTTTCAACTCAAGTCCAGTACCTCACCATGAGTCATCTCATGACTCATGGTCTCCCCTACAGGTCACAGAACAACTCGTTTTGTGACCTGATTAAAAATTTTCAGTTTTCTCCATTTCAACTCCCAGCGTCTGATCTTTGGGCTTTCGAGATATTATAATATCTCCCCCTTGGGAACATTCGTCCTCGAATGTTGAAATACATATAATAAAATAGAGAAATATAATTATCATATTCAAATACTGATCATTTAAGCTTAAAACTGATGGAATGATTACCTCTAAACTGAACTACAGGGCTGAAACAAATTCACAAACCATACATACATACCTTGACATAAAAGAAACTTGGGCACATGAACTGAACATGAAAACTAATTAGAGTACTGGGGCAAAACTGATACCTCAAGCTAGAGCTGAGCCGGTAGAGAATTAATATGGGTATCTAGCCATCATGTCTACTTCGGTTTCCCACGTAGCTCCCTTTACATGTTGATTCCTCCATAAAATATTAACTGAAGCTACTTCCTTGTTTCTTAGTCTTCAAACCTAACAATCCAGTGTTTTCACTGGAACCTCCTCATAATTAAGGATTTCTTTCACGCCACCACTGTCCACCGGGACAACTAGAGCAGGATCACCCAAGCATTTCTTCAAAAGTGATATATGGAAACAGGTTGCACAGAAGATAATTCTGAAGGCAACTCAAATTCATATGCCACCTTTCCAACCCGTTTCACTATTTGATAGGGGCAACCATAATGAGGGCTGAGTTTTCCTTTATTTCAAAACCACATCACTCCCTTCATGGGAGAAACCTTCAGAAACACCCAATCACCCACATCGGACTCGTGTTCTATCCTTCTCACATCGGCATAGGATTTTTGGCGACTTTGAGTTGTTTTCAATCTGTCTCGTATGAGCTGAACCTTCTCCATAGCCTCATAGATTGAATCTGGTCCTATCGTCGTAGCTTCACCTACTTCAAACCAACCAATAAGCGATCTACATCTCCGCCCATAAAGAGCCTCAAATGGAGCCATTTGAATACTGGAATGGTAGCTGTTATTGTATGCAAACTCGATAAGAGGCAAATGATCATCCCAACTACCTTTGAAGTAAATCACACATGCTCTCAACATGTCCTCGAGATTCTGGATTGTCCGCTCCACTTGACCATCCATTTGCGGGTGAAATGTTGTGCTGAGCTTAACTTGTGTACCAAGTCCTTTTCCAAAACTGAGAGGTAAATTGGGTACCCCTACCTGATATGATGGACAAAGGCAATCCATGCAACTGAACTAGCTCTCGGATGTATAGCTTGGCATAATCCTACGCCGAATCCATGGTTCTGATTGGTAGAAAATGAGCATCTTTGGTCAACCTATCCACAACCATTCAAATGGAGTCATATTGTCGAAGAGTGCGAGGCAACCCTGTGATGAAGTGCATATTGTTTTCTTACCACTTTCAAGTAGGAATACTGATATCCTGAAGCACACCTCCCGGCCTCTAATGCTCAACCTTTACTTGCTGATAGTTTGGACATTTAGCAACAAATTCTGCAATGTCCTTCTTTATGCCATTCCACCAATAGACTTCCCGTAAGTCACGGTACATCTTGGTGGCACCTGGATTGATTGAATACCTGGATCCATGAGCCTCATGCAACATCCGGTCCCTTATATCATCGACATCTGGAGCACATAAGCAACCCTGGTATCGAAGCACACCATCTCCCCCTTTGGAGATGGCCTCTACCTTCTGATTCTAAACAGATTCCTTTAACTTTACCAAAATAGGTTCCTCATCTCATCTAGATTTACATTAGTCACCAAGGACGATTCTGATCCGTTCTGAACTATAACACCACCAATTGTTGAATCAACCAAACGAACTCCCAACCTTGAAAGTCGATGAACGTCTTTCACTAGTTCCTTCTTTCCCTTACCTACATGGGACACACTTTCCATGGAGAGTCTATTAAGTGCGTATGGTACTATATTTTCATTGCCCGGATGGTAAAGCACACTCATATCATAGTCCTTAAGTAGCTCTAACCACCTTCTTTGCTGAAGATTGAGATCCTTCTGGGTAAACACATATTGTACACTCTTATGACCCGTAAATATATCCATGTGAACCCTATACAAATAATGTCTCCATATCTTCACGGTGAATACTACCGCGGCCAATTCAAGATCATGGATCGGGTAATTCTTCTCATGAGCTTTCAGTTATCTGGAAGCATATGCTATAACTTTTCCGTGTTGCATCAATACACACCCAAGTCCTATCAGTAAAGCATCAAAATACACCATGAACCCATCGGTACCCTCGGGTAGCGTTAACACCAGTGCTGAGGTATGTGGAGTCTTCAACTCCTAAAAGCTCTTCTCACAAGCCTCCAACCATTGGAATTTCACCTTTTTTGGGTCAATTTGGTCAAGGGTGCTGAAAGAGATGAGAAACCTTCAACAAATATCTGATAGTAGCCAGCTAAACCCAAAAACCTCTGGGTATCCAAAGGATTCACCGGTCTTGGCCAAATTCTTCACCGCTTCTATTTTCTGAGAGTCCACCGTGGCCCAAAAATGCCACGGAGTTCAACCAAAACTCGCACTTGCTGATTTTGGCATATAATTGGTGGTCCTTGAGAGTTTTTAGCACCACCCTAAAATGAGTGGCATGCTCCTCCTTTCTCCGAGAGTATATCAGGATGTCATCAATAAACACAATCATGAACATATCCAGGTATGGATTGAACACCCTGTTCATCAAGTCCATAAAAGCTGTAGGAGCATTCATTAGTCCAAAAGACAAACTACAAACTCATAATGATCATACTGTGACCTGAAGGCTGTCTTCGGGATGTCGCGGCTCCCGAACTCTGAGTTGATGGTACCCGGATCTGAGATCTTTCTTTGAAAAATACTTGGCACCCTGAAGCTGGTCAAACAAATCATCAATCCTAGGTAGAGGATACCTGTTCTTTACAGTGACCTTGTTTAATTGCCCTTAATCAATACACATACGAAGAGAACCATCTTTCTTTTTGACGAAGAGAACTGGTGCACGCCACGAGGACTTGCTTGGTCTAATGAAACCCTTATCCAAAAGATCCTTCAACTACTCGTTCAATGCTTTTAGCTCGGCTGGAGCCATTCTATAGGGAGGAATAGATATAGGCTGCATGTTGGGAAGAAGGTCAATACCAAAATCAATTTCCATCTCGGGAGGAACACCCGATAAATCATTAGGGAATAGTTCTGGGTACTCACATACTACTGGAACTGATTGGATTGTCGGGGTCTCGGACTCAACATCCTTAACCCTAACTAGATGGTATACACAACCCTTAGAAATTATCTTCCTGGCTTTAAGATAGGATATAAAATGACCTACAGGCACGGCCGAACTACCCTTTCACTCTAAGACTAACTCACTCGAAAAGCAAAACTCCACCGCACGGGTTCTACAATTAACAAAATCATAACATGCAGACAACTAATCTATGCTGAGAATAATATCAAAGTCAGTCATGGCTAACTCTACTAGGTCTGCAGAGGTGACATTATGCAATACGTGATCGGGCAACCTCTATACACCCGCCTAGCTACAACTGAATCACTAAGGGGAGTAGATACTGAGAATGGTTCTAACAAAATTTTGGGACTGACTCCGAAGGTACTCGTAATATAAGGTGTCACAAAAGACAAGGTATCCCCTAGATCTAAAAAACCATAACATCAAGGTGAAACACTCATAACATACCAGTAACCACATCTGGTGAAGTCTCTTGCTCTTGGAGTGAAGCGAGGGCATAGAATTTGTTTTGGCGCTTTCTGCCACCCCCACTAGTGGATGCCCCCTGCAAAGTTGCACGTGCTGGAGCTGCTACCGAACTGGTAGTTTGTGTACGACCTCTATCATCATCCTGTCTAGAAAATAGACATGCTCGGCACATGTGGCCCGATCTACCACACCCATAACAGATATCTAAGCCGAACAAGCACTCCCTGGCATGACTTTTTCCACACTTCCCGCGGACTGTAAAGTTGTGCTCTACCTGCATGCCCCTATGGTCTCTCGAACCTGAGGCCCTGCTCCTTTGATCACCCTTGGGTCTGGATGGAACACTACCTGATGATGGTGCTGGAGCTAGTGACCTATGCTGAATCGAAGGGCAGTAACCACCGTCAGACCTTTACTGAGTGAACCCACAACTGTTTTTCTGATCCCTTTTGGCCTCTCTCCCCCTCATTTGTGCTTCCTCTATTTTTTGGACGTACAATACTATCCGAGGGAAATTCATATCTTGGTGGAGCATAGAGGTCCTGCAATATTTTTCCAAGTAGCTCGCCACCCCATGAAAAAACCTGCTCACTCGGGCCCTCTCATCAACAACTAACTCTGGGGCATACTTTGATAACCGAGTGAACACAAGAGAATACTCATGTACTATCATCTTCCCCTGCTTCAAATTCACGAACTCGACTTGCTTCATCTCCCTCATCTCACAAGGGAAGAACTGATCTAGGCACGCAACATGGAACTCCTCCCAAGTGAAAGGGCCTGCTCCGGTGGCCCTACTATCTTTCCACTATCGAAACCAGATGTGTGCGACCCTTTTCAACAAATATAAGGCTAACTCAGCACACTCAACTCCATTCACCCCCATAACCTGGGTGATCTTCACAATCTAATCAATAAACTCATGTGGATCCTCGTCCACCTTGAAACTAAGAAACTCTGGCGGGTTCATCCTCAAGAAATCTCTGACTCGAGCAACCGCCACATTTCCATTTTGTGGAATATGTGCCACTGCCTGCTGGTTGACCTGAGCGGTCAAGGCCTGTGCAAGCATCTGAAGGACTGCCCAGAATTCAGCATGGGCAACCGGCTCTGGTTCATGGTTCTCCTGGACTACTGGGGCTTGTTGGTACCCATCTCCATTGTCATTCTTATGGCCATTTCCATTCCCATTCCTTCTACCATTAGCTCTGTGGGGAGCCATGATTCTACAATCGCGAATAGCATGAATTAGAAGGATAAGGAGGCATCTCATCGCATGACATAGATCATGAAAGAAGGGAACATTTCCGAAATGCCTCATAGCCTCTTTGTCATAAGTGTTGCGCACTTCACACCCATGAAAAAGACTCTACTTAACATGGATTTTAGACACCCTAGGACACTTCAAACCTATTGCTCTGCTACCAAGTTTGTCACGATCCAAACGTGGACCCGGATTGTAACATGGGACAAGGAGCCCCGAGAGACTCCGAGTCGACCCATGGCATGAACATACGTCTAACTCAATATCAATAAAGCGGAATACTCAACATAACGACATAGAGGAATCATATACATTACATAACATAGAAAGCGAAACGTACTTCACACGTTACAGCTGATTACTACACATACTCTGGAAGCCTCAAACATATCTGATGGGTTGATGGGACAACACCGCAAGCTAACCCAACAAGTCTAGAAAACTTAACGTAAAGAGATAACTGATATCAACTGGTCCTCGGAGAATAAGGACTCACCAATGATATTGATTCTAACTCCGGGAATGAGATAATTACAGGTGTTGGATCTAAAGATTTGAGTTTGTGTCATGAAACGATACAACATAGAGTATGCAGTCAGTACGTGCAATGTATCGAGTATGCAAGGTAAGTAAAAAGGACATTTAAAATACATAAAAGTTCATAAGAGATCATAAGAGTAGGAAAACATGCTTATAACATAAATATCATAATGTAATATAAGGCTCAAGGTTTTCAAAAAATTCGTAATCCATTAATTATCATATTCATAAAAGAAACTTTATAAATCATAGCTTGAGCCAAAGTAACATAAACATAAAAATGCATAAAAACATGCGGAATAATAGGAGGACTCATCATAACCGACACCATCATGGTAGAGCCTTGCATGATGCCCCAACTATCTCACTCAAGTATGCAGAGTCGTCCCAGGCTTGTCAGGCAAGGGACATGCATTATGTGATATCAAAAAAGAGTGGATCCATTAACATTGTAATGTATCATCATGAACCTACGGTGGCACATAGTTTTGAGACACCAGCGAAGTCCTTTGAACATCGGGCTACTTGGTTCTAGACACTGCTTCAAAAAACATGCACATTAGGCTCGTATGTAAATCATAAACATCATACATGAGATTCATGGCCAAATAAACATTAACATCATTGATCCACATTTAAATACATGTTTAGCCATGAATCAAGAGCCCATTAATCGGCCAACGTTATAAATCGATCAATCATGAAATCCATATAATAAATCATAAATCATACTTGAACATGTGGTCATTGCCCAATACTTTAACATTCTTGAAAATACTCAATTCACTTGAAAACATGATTATAAACATGGGTAACTTGAAAATATGCTTTTCACCATTAATACCTCTTCATACATGAACATCCTTCATAAATCTCAACTTTCATAAACTTCTCATAAATTGGCAAATTAAATTTATAAGGCTTGAAACATGATTTTAATGAAACAACATAAAACTTTCCCATACTTCATAATTCAATAATAAAAACACCTTTGAATCATGCCCATGTAGTAAATTAGAAATTTCATACATTGAGTTAAAACCCAATAGAATCAACATAGAAATTTCATGATTTTGAGAGGGATTGGGCATGGGCGTGAATGGATTCACCCATTCATAACCTGATTAAAGCTTATTCTTACACCTCCTTGATTGCCCAAGAGGAATTTGAGAAGAATTGGAAGGGCTTAATCTTGATCTCTTCTCTAACTCCCTAACTTGCATGCATGGGTTTAGAATAGGCTAGAATGACTTAACCTATCTTAATACACCCTGAAAATGGATTAAAATGGCATAGTATAGGACCCTAGAGCACAGGAAGGACGAGAATACCCTTAATAACTTCATAGAAAATAACTGCTCATCAGTCCCCATGAGGGACTTAACGAGTCGTTGCCACCAACCATGGGTTGTTACATCAATCGTTGGGTGCGTTGTCGAGGTTTCACATGGAACTCATAACGGGCCATCATACGAATCATTGTCAGTGACCACGACTCATGGTTACCACTTGTTATCTCCACTGCCTCAAACCTCAGATCATTAGTTACCTGCTAACCACAATTCACCAACGAATCATGGTATCTGACCACCATTCGTGGGGTCTATCTGTAAGGTACATTTCCACCTTACACTCCTTCTTCCAATTTCCCTTGGCCACGACTGACTCAATGAGTCGTGGCGTCTGACCACGACTCGTGGTCATGCCCGTGGTGACCCCATCAATAATTTTTCAACTCAAGTCCAGTACCTCACCATGAGACACCTCAAAACTCGTGGTCTTCCCCACGGTTCATAGAACGACTCATTCTGTGACCTAGTGCAAAATTTTCAGTTTTCTCCGTTTCAACTCCCGGGTCTTATCTTTGGCCTTTTGAGGTTTTACAATGAGGCTTGAAAGATCAAATTGAGATTAGGTTATCATCAATCAACAATAACTCAAGGCATAACCCTTGTTTAATAGATTCTCCTAGACATAGGTTGAATTTCGATTGGAGACAAGTAATTCAGTAGAAGGGAGTTCTCTTTAATTTGATAAAATTTGAAGTAGATTGACACCTATAGTACTATTGAAATATACCCATGGGTTTCCTAAGTAAATTTCTTGCATGTTTAGCCCTAGCCCACTCTCAATTCTTTCATGTTGGGTGATTTAAGGGGATTGATCCATAATTTAGGTCACTTCCTTAGAATTATCTCTAATTGATTAACACCCTAGCATTTTTCACTTTATATCCATAGTTAAATTTCATTATTCTCAATTCGAATAGACTCTAATCTTTCAATACTTCATTGTTTAGTACTAGATAGTTTGAGCTTCGAGTACTCTCTATAGGATTCGACCCCAACTCCTTGTTGGATTTTATATTTGTTGTGATTATTTACACTATCCGATGTTGGGAATGGATTTGAATGATATCAACAATAAATATACTGAAATCTAGCTCACAAACCAACCTACAGAGAGTTATACATTCGGCCGACAAGGACGCAGAATGAAATACAATTACACCCCACAAATTCTTGACGTTTAGATGGCCTACTCGCATGTTGGTTAAGAATTTTTGAATGTCATACATGCTGGTGAAGGGCCCGGTGAAAGACCGGATAAGCGACACATCGAACCATCGCAAGAGGAGGCTAGCAGACCTCCTCCGCGATGGCAAGAGTGTCATGGAGGCTCACCTCTGCAATGGCCAGAGTGTCATGGAGGCTCACCTGCACGATGGCCAACGTGCCACGGAGGTGAGGTGCAGCCCCAAGTATAAAAGCACCAACTTCGGTTTTAATCATTTTAATTTCATAATTTCCAGAGAATACACATGGCAAGAGTGTCATGGAGGCTCACCTGCAATGGCCAGAGTGGGTGGCGTGGAGGCTCACCTGCACGATGGCCAACGTGCCACGGAGGTGAGGTGCAGCCCCAAGTACAAAGCACCAACTTCGGTTTTAATCATTTTAATTTCATAATTTCCATAGAACACAGCTAAGAATAGAGGGCACGAAGGTTTCTTTATAATTCCTTCTGATTATGCCATTATACGCGGTCCAAACTCAAATTAATCCTAGATACCGGAGTATAAAGCTGCAGAGAGCGTTCCTACAGACTTAGTTTCGTACCTGGCCGGGCAACCGTTGTGCTACCGAAGAAGGTAAGTGGAATTGCTCCAAATTAGTGTCAATGTACTCCTAGCCTTAAAGTGAAAGTATTTCTCCTTCCGACTTTTGAGAAAGAGCGAAGCTTTTCTGGCTGTTTTTCGATAAGCCAAAGTTTGGGCTATATATATATATATATATATAAAAGTGATGTTTTTATTCTATAGATATTGCTGAATTTGGTTCTAATTGCTATGAATGTGAATACAGCTTTGAAGAAATAGCTGAATATTGGTCGAAGTTACTGCCAAGTAGACGGAAAAGCCGATAACTGAGTGTATGTAAAGCCAGTTTCTTCAAGGCTAGAAGTTCCAGTACAGTAACATAGCTCAAGTGCCAGTAGAATGTTCAGAAGTCGCAGATATGCTTAGTATAAATTTTAGCACGATGTTGGAAGTATCATGTCATGTATAGCGTGAAACTTACTAGAAGCACCATGTAAATTGCTAGTAGAAAGTGACAGAAACAGTACAGCATACACAGTATGTGATTTAGTAAAGTATGTTAAAGATAAGTTATCAAACTAGTCAAAACTTAGTAAAGCAATAAAAAGTTCCCGTAAAGTATTAAAGAAATAGAATGGTAGCCTAAAATGAAGTTTAGAAAGCATGTTAGAAGTAGTAAATCATGTTACTATGAAACTCAGTTATACAACATGATTCTCAGCAGAAAAATTATATCTTGTTCAGTATTAGACTCAACACAGTATGACAGGAGATTGTATATATACCATTATCAGTCTCATCATGTATTAATTACATACATATCACTATCATTAGTTTCAGCATGTAGTATATACATACAATATTTATTATCACTAGTTTCAGCATGTGGTATGCTACAAAGTTAGTATTACTAGTTGAGACCTGACTACATTGTTTTGGGGTTGGATTACTTCCAGTTATCTGCTATGACCGCCCTGTGGTTAATAGCTGTATTGACTCGTCCGCCGGGGGGTACGTCTCTCTACGGAGTGGCATGCCGTCCTCCAGGGACGAAGATGGGATGTCGGTTTCCCATATTTTTCTGGTCGGCTTTTGCCACCCCCCGTCGAGCGGTACCGCCCGGGTGTTGATCTCGTGAGTCCTCCTGACTCGTACAGTTATAGTCAGGCTCAGCGAGCCTAAGTGCATACCCAGGGACCGGCAGGATGCTTATAGTTGCTATGGGAGATGGATGATCGGGGTAGGGGTATAGATTGCATGTTATTGTACCTCCGACTTATGTGGGCCGGGAAAGGTTTATGTGTGATATGCTATGTTATGTTATGTTACATTTGCCATGTTACGCTAGATATGAATAGATCGATGGTAGAACGCTACATTTCTGCTGTATGACTCTACTCCTTTCAGTATAGTTGCGAACAGTCTTAAAACTCATACTGTCCGTCAGTCACAAATTTCATTTCCTTCTACTTCAGTTCAATTAGTTATATTGCTTGTCTTCGTATTTCGCTGTTGCTTTACATACTGCGCACTAGCGGCACCGACGCCCGCTTGGGGGTGCTACATTACTTTCCTGCAGGTACTCATAGACGAGGAGACGACCCTCGTGATCACCACCACACAGAGTCATCAGCTCCAGTCATCCGGAGCTAGATAGCCAGAGGTTTATCCCTTTTCTTTGTTGTACAAGGTGCCGCCCCATTCCACCATATTATATTCTTAGAGGCTAGCAGATTGTATTCCCCTGTGGTTAGTTATACCGGTCGTGTGAGGCCGTGTGTGTATGTTTTAGCTGTTACATGGCCGTAAATTTATTCAGTTGGTAGTGGTGACCTTGTCGGTCACGTAGCAGTTTAGCACCTGTTTTATTTAGAGATAACTTGACAGCATGGTGGCCTTGTCGGCCCGCATAGGTTCCCTTATGTTGATTTGGTTCTCAAGTTAGCCGTTGTGGTTGTGCTGTGTGGCTATAGGCCTAGCTGGTCGGGGGCTGTATTGTGCCGTTATATAGCCCGTTGATTCCATGAATCAGAGTTAGAGCCAGCCAGGAACTAGAAGTGCTTAGGGCTCAATATTCTCTCCACCCAAGCGCGATGAAAATGTATCACGACATATCAAAGAAATCTACCGGTGGCTGTGCATGAAGAGGGAAATAGCAGAATTTGTAGCCCAGTGTACTAACTGCCAGCAAGTAAAAGAACACCAGAAACCAGGTGGATTGACTCAGGACATAGCTGTGCCTCTTTGGAAGTGGGAAGCAAAAATATGGACTTTGTTGCGTGGATTACCCACAAGGAATAGACATGTCCAATTTGGGTAATTGTTGACAGACTGAAGAAATCAGCCCATTTCCTACCAGTAAAAGCTACCTTCTTTGCCTAAGATTACGCCGACTTGTATATATCAGAAAAATAGTTAGATTACACGGTATTCCAGCATTCATTATCTTTGACATAGGAGCACAATTTACAGCTAGATTTTTGGCAGTCGTTTGTGAGAGTGTCTGGGGTACGCAGATTAATTTGAGTACAGCATTCCACCTCAGACAGATGGACAGGCAGTAACGCACTATTCAGACGCCGAGGACAGCACAAGGCAGTGTGTTGAATTTTGGAGGTAGTTGGATGAGGCATTTACCACTGATCGAGTTTGCTTATAACAATAGTTACCACTCAACTATCCAGATGGCGCCCTTTGAGGAATTGTATGGACGAAAATGTAGATCGCCGGGCCGACCGTTTGAAGTAGGGAGAGTCAGCATCATTGGGCCAGATATTATTCATCATTCAGAGGAGAAGGTGTATGCTTATTAGAGCACACCTACTGACTGCTCAAAGCCGACAGAAATCGTATGCTGATGTGCGGCGCAGAAACCTGGAATTTAAGGTGAATGACTCGGTGTTTTTTAAAAGTTTCTCCGATGAAAGTGGGTGATAAGATTCGGCAAGAAAGGTAAGCTCAGCCTGAGATTTGTTGGGCCTTATCAGATCTGCCGAAGAGTAGGCCAAGTGGTATACGAGTTGAACTTCTGCCTCCAGAATTAGAGTCTGTTCATCTAGTTTTCCACGGTCTATGTTGAGGAAGTATATAGGGACCCCTCCAGAGTTTTCCCAGTTCAGGATGTCTAGGTTACGGAGGAGCTGGCTTATGAAGAGGTTCCAGTAACCATACTAGACAGACAGATTCGTAGATTGAGAACTAAAGATGTTGCTTCTGTCAATGTATTATGGCGTAATATGAACCGAGAGGAGATGACTTGGGAAGCGTAGGAAGACATGAATGTCAGATATCCTCACTTATTCCAAGCCTAGCTCAGCCAAGAGGTATGTGTTAGTATTGTTATCTTATGAAATGCCTACATTATATGTATAAACGGTGAGAAGACTCTAGTCTTTTGTCTGTGGATACTATAGTATTGTGTGGAGTGCCTATATTGGACTTTTCGCATTTGGTGTTTTTTGAGATAGTCCATATTACAGGGAAACTCTGCCGAAATTTTTCTAGAATAAGTCAAGTGTTCGAACTTCTTGTAGGTAGAAGTTTACAATCGAGGACGAATATTCTTAAGGGGGGGAGGATGTTACACCCCGCAAATTTTTGACGTTTAGATGGCCTACTCGCATGTTTGTTAAGAGTTTTTTAATGCCATACATGCTTGTGAAGGGCCTGGGAAAGACTGATAAGGGATACGTCGAACCATCGCAAGAGGAGGCTAGCAGACCTCCTTCGCGATGGCCAGAGTGTCACGGAGGCTCACCTCCGCGATGGCCAACATGCCACGGAGGTGAGGTGCAGCCCCAAGTATAAAAAGCACCAACTTTCGGTTTTAACTATTTTAATTTCATAATCCAGAGAATAAGGCAGAGAACACAGCTAAGAATAGAGTAAAAGGTTTCATTAAAATTTCCTTTCCTGACATGCCATTATACGCGGTCCAAACTCACATTAATCCTAGATACCGAGTATAAAGCTGCGTAGAGCGTTCCTACGGACTTAGTTTCATAAAAAATTCAGCCGGCGAACTGTCGTATACTGAGCTAAGATAAGTGGAATTGCTCCAAATTAGTGTCACTTACTCCCTAGCCTTAAAGTGAGTATTTCTCCCTTTCCGGACTTTCTCGATAAATAGCGAGTTTCCGACCGTTTTTGATAAGACAAAATTTGGGCTATATATATATATATATATTAAAGTAATGTTTTCTTCCAGGATAATATTGTTGAATTTTTGTTCTAATTGCTATGAATCTGAATACAGTTTGAAGAAATAGCTGAATATTGGTCGAGTTACGCCAGTTAGCCGGAAAGCCGACAATCGAAGTATGTAAAACCAATTTCTTCGGCAAGCTAGTTCCTGCACAGTAACATAGCTCAAGTGCCAGTAGAATGTTCAGAAGTCGCGTATTATGCTTAGTATAAATTTTAGTACGATGTTGGAAGCATCATGTCATGTATAGCGTGAAACTTACTAGCACGATATAATTTCTAGTAGAAAGTGTCAGAAACAGTACAGCATGCCCAGTATGTGATTTAGTAAAGTATGTTAGGATATTATCGTGTTCAGTGAAAACTTAGTAAAGCAATAAAAAGTTCCCGTAAAGTATTAAAGAAATAGAATGGTAGCCTAAAACAGTTTAAAGCATGTTAGAAGTAGTAAATCATGTTACTATGAAACCTGCCATACAACATGATACTCAGCAGAAAAATTATATCTTGTTAAGTATTAAACTCAGCACAGTATGACAGAAGATTGTATATACACCACATCGGGTCTCAGCATGTGCTAAATACATACATATCACTATCATTAGTTTCAGAATGTAGTATATACATACACATTATTGTCACAGTTTCGCATGGTATACAAAGTTAGTATTACTAGTTGAGACCTGACTCATTGTTTTGGAGTTGGATTACCTAGCATTCATGACCGCCCCACGGGAAGAGCTGTATCGACTCTTCTTCTAGAGGGCGAGGATACGTCAGCTCTACGGAGTGGCATGCCGTCCCCCAGGGACGAAGATGGGATGTCGATTTCCCCATATTTTTGCCTTGTCGATTTTATACACCCTGTTGAGCGGGTACACCCGGGGTTGATTTAGGAGTCCCTGGACTCAGGTACAATTATAGTCAGGGGCTCAATGAGCCTAAATGCATACCTAGGGACCGGGCAGATGCTTATAGTTTCTTTAGGAGATGGGATGATCGGAGTAGGGGTATAGATTGCGTGTTGTTTGTACCTCCCCGCTTATGGGGGCCGGGTACGGTTTATGTGTGCTATGCTATGTTATGTTATGTTACATTACGCCATGTTACGCTAGATATGAATAGATCGACAGTAGAACGCTAAATTTCCAGGTATGACTCCTACTCCTTTCAAAAGATAGTTGCGGACAGCCTTGAACTCATACTTTTAGCCAAGCAGCTCCATTTCCTTCTACTTCAGTTCTATTAGTTAAATTGCTTGTCTTCAGTTACTTTCCCTAGTTGTTGCTTACATACTCGGCATTCGCGGTACGATTTCCGTTTGGGACGATGCATTACTTGGCCACATGTACTCATAAACGAGGAGCCGAATTCTCTCGTGATTCCAAAGAAGCACAAGAGTCATCAGCTCTAGTCATCCGGAACTAGATAGCTAGAGGTTTATCCCTATTTCTTTTATTGTACAGTAAGGGTAGACCGGGGCCCCTGTCCCGACTATATTATCAATATTCTAGAGGCTAAAGGGACAGTATTCCCCGTGGTTAGTTATACCGATCTTGTGAGGCCGTGTGTACGTTTTAGCTTGTTTTATGATGGCCGTGTGGGGCCTTATTCAGGTTGAAGTGGTGGTGACTCTTCAGTCACGTAGCGGTTTAGCACTTGTTTTCTTGATTTAGAGATAACTAGACAGCATGGTGTCCTTTTCGGCCCGCATAGATTCCCTTATGTTGATGTGGCTCTGGTTAGCCGTTGTGGTTGATTGTGTGGCTATAGGCCTAGCGGCCGGGGGCTATATTTACAGCCGTTAGCCCGTTGATTCCATACATCGTAGTTAGAGCCAGCCGTGCACCAGAAGTGCTAGGCTCAACAAGCCTAGCAGTTTAGGTCCTAGCAGGGCACTGGTGCCAGTCATGCCCCCTGCCGGGGCGTGACAAATACAATAATACAATAGGCCTCTACGCCTATAGCAATAGTGTTATACCCATAGTAGCCGTCAATGAGCCTCTATGAATGTAACAGCAATTACTATCCAAGACAGGGCCCCAAACTACCTATAAGTCAAACACCCCAGATCTAGAAGACTTGAGCTCATCGACTTAGCCGAACTCCACTCACCGCCAAAATCTCAACCTACCTATTAATCGTACTTGCAGGTATAAATGTAGCATCCCAACTAGCACATCAGTATGTAACATACCGAATATAAGGCAGAATCGATAACAAAATTTAGATTTCAAATCAATACATATACTTGATAGCAACAAGAAGTTTAGAATATACCAACAGAAATAAAATCTCAAATCAAGTAAAGCTAATGGAACCTACCTAGCCCCCATAAGTCTAGAACATCCAACATAATAAGACAAATGAATAAACAGACAATTAGCCAGCACCTAGCCGCGACGACTAATGTAATAGTCTAAAAGTCCTTAAGATCAGATCCAAGACTTGCAACAGAAACCTATAGGCAGCCGGCACCGAGCCATTCAACTACACTAAGATGAGGCCATTATATGGACCAACAACCATTGGTTGTCCCGTGCCAATGAACATCAGAAATTTGTCATAAAATTTACCTAGAATCGACATGGATTGTGGGCATCAATTGTTAGATTGTACCAGCCATTGGTTTTAGTTGTTGGAGCAGGTTCAGAGGATGATTCCTATTATAATTAAAAACCAATGAAGTAATTATTGAATCATTGGCTGAACCAATGCCCGTTGTATGGGTCGGGTTCAGCCAGCGGAATTTAATTCGATAGTTCATGGGTATATTGGTAAAATACTATAATTTTAACTTCTAAGTGATTTATTTTAGGTATCTTAAGATTGTATTAAAGGGTTTTACGTCTTATCTTCATTCCTCCAAACATCATAGTTGAGAAATCAAGCTCTCAAGGGAAGCTAGGGTTCTTCATCCCACGGTCTCCATGTCTCTTGTCCACCCTAAGAAATAATTTCATCACTCAGGTATGTAGGGTATTGAATGTGGATTTTTTCCCTCAAGTGACCAATTTCAAATCAATCATGAATTCAAGCCTTAAATCACGTTTTATGGAAATTCTAGGGTTACGACCTAATTCTTGATTAAATCTCTTATGTTCTTCTATGAATTCAATTCCTTATGATTCAATCCATGTTTTATGATTATGATTACATGATTTATACAAGAATATCTTATGAATTTATGTTTCTAATGTTATGATGATTTACTATTATGCATGAATTTCATGAATCTCAAGCTTATGTATCATGGGCGAATCGCCGGCATTGCTTCCATGGCTAGCTTACGTATGTCAAGTATATTTATATTTTCATGTTTTCTAAATAGCCCATGAAAAATTGAGTATGTTTCATGATTATGTCTATGAGCAATACGCATGTTTTGGGAGTAGTATTTAGCACCGAGTAGGCTGGGATTCAAAGGTAACTCCGTGACCTTGAACCATGCCACAATAGGAGGGTACCTAATATTGAGTTTCTCCCTTGTCCCCTGGCCTAAGGGGTCCTTGGCAGTTGAGAAATGTCAATTACACTACTGGGCTCATGGACAAGGCATATCACGCCTTATTTTTCTTTTCCCTAAAAAAGGCTCAGTACGGCTCTGCCAACTTGAGTGAGATAGTTGGGCACCATGTGCTCATTAATGATGGTGCTAAAGTTAGAGAACATCCCATTGTTTCTCATATTTCATGTTATTCATGTTAACCTTTATGATAATATATAGTAATTGACCCATTGATTAGTTTATGAGCTTGTACCGACGATTTCAAACATGTGAAGCCGTATGATTTACTACAAAACCTTGGGCCATTATGCTTTAGTTTATGATGAATAAATCATGTTTATGACTACCTCTCGATTAGGATTTGGTATGTTGTCCTTACTCTCTGGTTTATTTAACCTACTTACTCAGTATATTTAAAGTACTGACCGCATACTTTTATACTACATCATCTCATGATATAAGTTCAAAGATCGATTCTCAGCCTCGCGTTGGATTTTATCTAGTCCAGTCCATCTTTGTGAGTCCTCATGATATGAGGACATTAGTTTTGGATACAGGTCTTTTTATTTATTTTTCAATTTTCATCCCATTGGGGTTGGGGGTGTGGTCCCATTAGTTAATCCTATGACTAGAGGCTTTTCAACTAGCTATGTTTAGATATTTTTAGTGGTGTTAGCTTGTACTTCTGTATGTTTTATGATATCTACTTCCGCTATACATTGGCGTTATGCTTTACGAAAGTTTCCCTTTGTTTATTTTCTAGGTGTTATGCATGTGTCATGACTTCTAGCTTGACGCCACTCATGGTTTAGGTCCCATGGTACAATTCAGGGTCCTTGCTCAGATTAGACAAATTTTGCACGTAGCCCAGGTTTTATTGTTTCCCTCGGGGTGTCTGAAACCTATCAAATAGAGTCTTTTTATGGGTGTCAAGTGTCTATTAATTAATGAGGAAGAGGCAAGATGTTTTTAAGAAACTTTCCTTCTTTTTATGATCTATGTTGTGTAATGAAGTTCAACTCTCTTTTTTCCTCTAACTCATGTTATGTACACTTGTATAATATGCCTCTGCTATAAATAAAAAAACGTATAGAAATGGCAATGGCTATAGGAATGGCATGGAGATGGACATCAGCTTGCCCCACCTCAGCCTCCAACGGACCCTTTGAATTAGCAGACTCATCCCGAGTTTAGGGCTGCGTTTCAGATATTGGCACAAGCTATAACAGCTAAGGTCAACCAGCAGCTAGTTTCCATGTGAACACTAATGTGAATGCTTTGGCGGCTAGGGTGTGAGACTTTACCAAGATGAACCTTGAGTTTCATGGTTCCAAGGTGGAAAAGGGTCCATAGGGGTACATCGAGAGATCTAAAAGATTACCCAAATTTCTAGTTCACGTATGTCAAGTATGTTTATGATTTTCATGTTTTCTAACTAGAACATGCAAAATTAAGTATGTTTAATGATTATGTCTATGAGAAATACACATTTTTTAGGAGTAGTTTTTAGCACTGGCAGGCTAGGTTCAAAGCATCCAGGTCTCTGAACTAAGGTGCCACCATTGGATAAGGGGTCTCATCAGCTTGGAGAGTGTCTCCTGCCCTAGACTAGGGGTCCTCGCCAATTATATTTCTCTCACGCTACTAAGCTCATGATTACGAGTGATATCATGCCTTTACGTTTTTTGCCCTCGAAAGGCTTAATACGGCTCTGCCAACTTGATAGCATAGTTTTGCATGATGTTCTCATTCATAATGGTGTCGGTTGGTGAGAATCTACCATTGTTCCTCATGTCATGCTATTCATGTTCAGTTTTATGATATTATGTTTTATAGTATCACCCATTGATTAGTTTATGATCTTTTACTTACGATTTCAAACATGTGTTGCTTGATTTTACTTGCAAAACCTTGGGTCACATGCTTCATATGATCAATAACTCATGTTTATAATTATCTTATGATCATGATTTTACCAAGGTCCTTAGTATCATGTTTTACATAACCTACATACTCAATACATTCAAAGTACTTACCGCATACTTTTATACCTATATCATCTATGATATGATTTAGGTGATCAGTCTCAGTCTTGCTACTAGATTTACTCTTGCTCCAGTCCAGTTCAGCTCTAGAGTCGTCATAATCCGAGATATCGCTTATGCACATTTTATTTTTATGGCTTTCAATTTTCTGACTTTAGTAAAGCTAGTTGGGGGTGTTGTCTGTTCACGCTCAATCGCACACGCAAGCGTACGCGGTCATACAAGTAATAATAAAGGTCTCTTTTAAGAGCTCTGATGTCGAACCCACAGGACTGAACCAATTCACCGAATATTCATGTTCAAGTGTAATATTAACATTCAAAAGTGTTAATTATAGAAGTTCTCGGGAAATTATAAATCTAGGGATGGTCACAAAACAATCTAGAAATGATATAAGAAGCAACTAGAGCTAAGGCCGGATAATCACGCCATGCTACACTTCGTAATGATTCACGAACAGAAATTATCAATTATTGTCTCACATAGCGGGAAATGATGTCAGCTATTCCCGATTTCTAAACACGACAAACTAGCCTCACACAACTACATCTTGAGAAGGGATGACATCTAGTCAGGGCAATTTAATTACGTGGATATGGTTTACGGGGTTTGTGCTTTGATTAGGACTTTGACCCTCTAACCATTTAACCTAACTTAGCTTCACAACTACTTACAAGTGGTGGATTATCAATTCTAAGCCGGTGTCTTTCTATCATCCCGTTATCACCAAGAAATTTAGTATATTATTTATCCTAATTACATAATCATATCGAAAGATAAGAACTTTCTCCCTACATTCCTATGTTCTTGCCTAGGCGCCTTCAAGATTGTAACTAGATTAACATGATATATTTTCATGGTGATCAATCATAAAACAAACTATAATAAACAATGTAAGGCAAAAAACAATTAACAACTCAAACCAAAACGAATTCATCCATTACACCTATATCACATGGCCTCAACCCTAGGGGGAAGGGGTTTAGCCACTCATGTTCGTACAATAACTTAAAAACATAGTCAAAGTAGAGTACTTACAAGAATAGTTAAAAGAGAATGTAAAATTAGTGAACCCTAGGTGAGCTCTTTACTTCTCCTTCGGGCCTCCTCTATAGTTTCATAAAATATTTCAGATAAATGATTTTCTGGGCTAAGGGTTCAGTTTATACTAAGCTGAAAAATGCAAAATTTGGGTTAGGTGGAATGGGGCTTCAGGCTGAGGCTATCACGGAGATTTTCCTCCGTACGACGGAGCAAACATGAGGTTCTACCATATTTGGTAGCCCCTGCTTATATAAATTATTTCTTTGCTTTGTGGCACTTTGTTGAACGTCCCATTGCTTCTCCATGGCAGGGAGTTGACTCCAATGTCCCTTTAGCTTGTCCAATCCATAATCCATCCCTTAACATTTATCTTCAATAGGACCATTATATTCACATTGCCCATACATTGGCAATTTCAACCTACAAAGAGAGTTAATCATATTTGTTAGTCCATGGCCACAAATTACACAAAATACATGAGATTATTCCTAAATTAAGGTACAACATGGGTAAGACATGGGTATAAAATAGTATTTGGTCATGTAAATATGCCCAAGATCACTACCCCAAATTTAAAGCCTTGTTCGTCCCCTGAACAAATCCCTTACATCTCATGCACAAGAAGAGTCACAAATTACCAATTGATGCAAGACGACTCAAATTAAGGCTACAATGACTGAGTTAGATGACAAGTTCAAATAACCGCATGTTATATATATATAATTAAAATAATGATTAATATATTATCAAATAATTACATATCAATCATTGTTTTAAATCAAGAATCGACTCTACAACCACAGAAAACTCATGCATTATTATCCAATCAAGAATTCTAACATGAATTCTATTTTTCTCAAATATTCGTGCCCCCTACAACAAGAGAGATAACGTATTTTTCACTTGCAAGTTTTCCAATTATAACATGTATGGGTATAAGGAATAAGAATTCAACCTACTTCACAAAGAATTCATATGCATCATGTATTGACCCATGTTTTTGCCTTTAGTGTATTACTCCGCTAATTTAGGAATGCTTGAACGTAAGATCAAGTAGGACTTATCGGTTGTATTGTGTTATGGATGTATAAAGTACTATTCTGTACAAGAATAGTGTCATCTCTCCAAGCGCTTAATACATCACACTTTCCTTAGGAATTTTAATCTTCTTACTTCACCTTTATTCTTTTTCTACCTATTTTCCGCTTTTGTTTCCCATTTCATTAATCACACTCTCGAACTGGGCAGGCGAGTACTTAAGAAATTATTTTCTTAATATTCTTTTTCTCTCCTTTCTTCTCTTACTCCTTACTAACTCTTCTTCAATTTTTTTTTTTAAAAAGTGCACCTCTAGTCTTTCCTCCAACTTGCACAACCACTATTTTTCTTCTCATTCCAACTTCTCCCTCATTGTCTCTTGCAATTTATAAGCGCGCTTGTAATTTTAATCACCCAAGGATAATGAAAGAAAAGAATTAAGCTTATGTTACAGATATCAAAAAATAGCCAGTTCAATGGGGCTAACTAGATCAGACATTCAAGGTGTATGTAAAGCGAAGGATAAATATTAGGCTCATTCAAAGAAATGTCAAATCATTTCTACAATTGACATCCCTCATTTCCTTTTGTATACACACCAGGCAAGTTCTAGACACTACACAACAGCGAAGATCACAAAACCACTCACAGCACATGCCTGGCCCAAGACAAATTCAGTGGACTCTAACTCAGCTAATCACAAGAATTCAAAATTAAGCTTCAAGCACATAGAGTCACATTCAAGAGCCTAGGTGTCTCAAACAAAAGCTATACAACCGGTTAACATGCTTCTCAATTAAAACCATTTGCATCTTACAATCATGCATAAGTGACATAACAAGAATATCAAGCTGTCAATTAGCTTGGTGGTTCAAAAACAAAACATATAGACTAATTTTCCTCAAGACGGTCATCCATCCATCATCGGGAAAAGTCCTGAACTATGACTGAAAAGTTATGTACAAACAAATGAAATTTTTTTTACTCGGTTCAAAGTGCCCCCTTTAGAAAAGAACCAAAAGAAAAACCAAAGGGTGGGTGAACTGTGCTCAATTCAGTTTTTTTCAACAAAAAATTATACCCAACACCATATTCACTTAAAAACTGCAGCACAAAAATTCTGAAATTTCACTAATACCTCCTAATTTATGCTATGTCTCCAAAGCATCAATTACAACTAAAACAAGAGTGAGAGATACTTCCTGAAGCCTCTAAGCCTAGCTAACAACATGTTTTTCCATTTTTGAACACGTGGGTCATCGACCCCACATTCATCTTTTTTTCATGCTCCTTAGCTTTTACTATCATGGGTACTTAGACTTCCCATGAATCTATCCTCTAAAACCAAAAACAACATGTGAAAATAACCAAAATTACAAAGAAACTGAAAAGAAAGTGTCTTGTGGTACTCTTGGGTTGCCTCCTGCCAGTTTTATTTTATGTCACGGCATGACGTGGACTATCCTTTTCAGTACATCCTCATAACCGTATTCCCTTTCGAGAACCATCTTCTTCTCTTTTTATTTTTCGAGGGAATAGCCTTCACTCTGTCCCTCTCTTCCTCCAACTCCTTCTCTAATGGAAATCCTCCAATGATTCGGCCAGCAATCATCTCCTATGGTCGTGACCGGTGAGTCTTCCACCCCACCCTTAGCCTCGACAACACACTAACCTTACAAAGGTCTCTGTAATGTGTGGTGGGTTAACTTTTGTAGACCCGAAAGTTCTTTCTTCATCATCGACCCTCATTTTTAGGTCCCTGCTCTTACATTAATAATCACTCTGTAGCTGGCCAAGAATGTCACCCAAGATCAGCACTGGTTATTAACTTTAAAATCCAATATATACGAAATCAGCGGGTATAATGAAACCTGTACCACTTGATGAGAAGGTCTCTGATTATTCCATCTGGTGCCACTAAGACTTGTCTACCAGCTGCAGCATCAATCGTGCTGGGTTTCGGTTGACCCAACCCAAGGTAGTTAAACAAATGATAGAGGCATTAGATTAATCAAGGCCCCTAAATCACACGTAGCTTTATCACCCTCGCCTTTACCAATTTTTATGGGGAGGGTATAACTCCCTGGGTCTTTGAGCTTTTTAGGTATCTTGCTCATTACCCTATGGCTGCACCCCCAGTCAGTGCTACTGTCTGAACATCCACCAATCTAACTTTGTTCGACACCATCTTTCAAGTACTTATCATACTTGGTCATTCCTTGCAAAACATCAAGCTAAGGCAAATTTATGTGAAGTTTTTCAAAAATATCGAAGAACTTTCTAAAGACCATCCTCCTTGCTTTTTATGAGTCTTTGTGGAAATGGTGGTGGTGGTCTCTGTGCTGGCTACACAATAGATTGTGCATTTTGTTGCACAACACTCCACTCCTCTCTCTCTTTTCAGCGAATGGTCCCTTTCTAACCAACCCGACTACACCTCATTTCTCCTCTCTTTCGATGGTGCATCGCCAATTGTCTGCCACTCCTCAGACTGATGGCGTTGACCTGTCGGCGGTTTGTTTCTATGTCACTAGGTAATCCTCCCTGCGGTCTAGTGTGGTGAGTAGCTACTATTTGACCCATTTGCTTCTCTAGATTGTGGGTGGCCAATCGCTGATTTTTCGAATCCGATGCCATCGCCTGATTCTCTCTCTGCTAATTCCTGGGTATGTGTCTCCATAATCTTCTGCAACGCCCTCAATGTTGCTGCTCAATCAGCCACTATTCTGCCTGTTCTACTGCTTATACTGCTGATGAGGTTGTTGGTAGCTTTGAATTTGATTTCCACCCCAAGAAAAATTCGGTGGCTCTGCCAAGCAATTTTGCTGGAATTGTTCCCAAAATGCTTATTGTTTCCTCTAAACATTCCCAACAAAATTGACCATTCAGGACTGGCCCTGCAAGATTCTACATTGTGCCTATTATTGCTGCAAATTTCACACCAACTACGAGCTTGCTGAACTCGCATTTACATGACCCCGTTGTTGGTTCATACTCGCTTGTTGAACTCGAGTCATTATCTATGTTGAAATGATGCTAGCTGTGCAGCCAAGGCATTTACACTATCCACCTCTATCAGCCCTGCTGTTCTCTTCCTGCCCTCTCGATGACTCGTTGTGCCACTCTGGATTTTCCTGAGAAATCCTGCTCAACAAAGTGTACAAATCATCATAAATTTTCTCTAATGCTTGCCCACCTGATGCAAGTAGTCTAGTAAAATTTATGTGTGTGGGTCTAGACTTTCCACAAAGGTATGGGCTAGCACTTCTTTGGACTGCTGATGATGGGGGAAGTCTCTCAATAATGACTTGAATCTCTCCCAAGACAAATACAAGTTCTCCTCCGCCCTCTACTTGAAGCTTAATATTTCACTCCTGAGTTTGGCAGTCTTGCCTGAAGGAAGAATTCGATGAGAACTTCTTTGCCAAATTGTCCCAAGAAGTTATGGAATCTGGCTGGCTCAGATTTCAACTATCTCTTTGCCTCTCCTAACAATAAGAATGGGAAGAGCGTAAGTCGACATAATCTGTGACACTTTAATGTGGGATCAACGTAATACTAATCTCAAGGAAGTTCAGAAGTGATGATGTGGGTCCTCATGAGTCATCTCTAGTGAACTGGACACTAGAATGTAACAGTTGCACCATATTCTGTTTCATTTCAAAGTTCCCTCCAGGTTCAGGTTTGCGGATACTAGAGGTCAAGACAGCAGCTAGTGGATCACCACTTAACCGGTCGGTCTTCCATGTCAGACAACTCACTTGCCCCTTGGGTTAGTGGGTGTTTTTGTAACTGCTCCTGAAGTCTCTTTAGCTTTATCTCTAGAGCTTCTCCTAGTAAACGAAGGACATTCAAGTTCAAGCAATGGTTCTCATAGCTCTCTAATCCTTTCCACTTCCATATGAAAACCTGTCACCTGCAATATATCAGACCAAGACCAAGTATCTCAACACTTAAGGAAATTATAAATCACACAAAAATAGAAAAATTCACTAAACTTCGCTAGACCCTGGCAACGGCGCCAAAAAATTGTTCGCGCTCCAGTGCACACGCAAGCGCGCGCGGTCATATGCTAAATATAGTGGCCCTTTAAGAGCAAGATGTCGAACCCACAGGAACTGGATCCAATTCACAAATATTCATGTTCAAGTGTAAGATTAACATTCAAGTGTTAATTATAGAGGTTTTCGGGAAATTATAATTAAATCTAGGATGGTCACAAAATACTTTAGAAACAATATAAGGAGAAACTAGAGCTAAGGTCACTGATAATCACAATGCTACACTGTAATGATTCACGAATGAAATTATCTATTGTTTTCTCACATAGTTGGAAATGCGATGTTCATGGTCTCTCGAGCTCTAAACATGACAACTAGCCTCACAACTACATCATTGATAGGGATGTGACATCCTAGTTTTTGGGCAATTCAACACATGGATGTGGTTTACGGGTTTGTGCTCTTGATTAGGACTTTCGTGCCTCTAACCATTTAACCTAACTTAGCTTCACAACTACTTCTACGAGTTGTGGATTAAAAACTCTAAGACGGTGCCTTGCTATCATCCCATTTTTATCAACCAGCCAGGCAATTTAGGTATATTATTTATCCTAATTGCGAATCAATGTAAAGATAAGAAACTTGCTCCCTTACATTCATGTTCTTGCTTAGGGTTACTCTTTAAAGATTTTACCTATGCTTAACGAGTTTGTTTTTCATGGTGATCAAGCATAAAAACCACAATGATTAAGAATGCAGACAAAACAACAATTAACAACTCAAACCAAACGTAATTCATGCATTACAATCATATCACATGGCCTCAAACTTTTGTGGGAAAGGGTTTAGCCACTCATGTTCGTACAATAACTTAAAACATAGTCAAAGTGGAGTACTTACAAGAATAGGTAAAATAGAATGTAAAATTAGTGAACCCTAGGTTAGTTCTTCACTTCTCCCTTCGCTCCTCTACAGTTTCCAGAAAATATTTCAGACAAATGATTTTAGAAGATAAGGGTTCAAATTTTATACTAAGCGGAAAAATGCAAAATTTGGCTCCGTGGTGGAATTGTACTTCCGTGGCACAGAGGCTATCACAGATATTTTCCTCCTGTGCCATGTAGCAACATGGAGGTTCAATGTTTGGTAGCCCCTGCTTATATAAATAATTTTGCTTTGTGGCACGTTGTTGAACGCCCGAATGCTTCTCCGTGGCACGGAGTTGACTCCAAATGTCCCTTGCTTGTATCATCATCCATAATCATCCCCAACATTTATCTCACTTCACATAGGGACCATTATATTCACATTGAGCTCCAGCATTGGCAATTTCAACCTACAAAGAGCTAATCATATTTGTTAGTCCATGTGGGGCAAAATTACACAAAATACATGAGATTATCTTTAAATTAAGGTACAACATGGGTATAATAGAATTGGGCATGTAAATATGCCCAAGATCATTGTCCCATCAGCTCATCCTATAAAATAGAATATGTTTATGATGTCTAGACTTTATGCCTATGCTAAGTGCTTTAGGAAAGTTCTTCTTTGTTTATTTTCTAGTGTGTTATGCATATGTCATGGGTTAGTTTGGGTCATTCATGGTTCATGTCCCGTGATACGATCCGGGCCCATGCTTGGGTCATGAAAAACCACCCATCAATCGCTTGTACTATACAAAATCTATCCAACCATCTTACCAACCATCACTAAGACTAACGGCCTGAGCTATCACCAAGTGACATCTAGCATCTATAGTAATCAAAACAAATGGCACTACAGAAACAAACATGATATGTAAATCAATTAACAATCATAGTCTTGCATGAAACACTTACGACCTTAATGGAATATATAACCATGAGTATGGCCATGCTAAAAACCATCATAGCCTTATAGGTCTTTACAAGACACAGGCTTAACCTTACTGAAAACTGTCACAGCCTTACAGGCTATCACCGAGCCTCCAAGCACCATACAATTCACAAATCATAATAACAAACAATACACTGAAACACAAAGCTGAAACAACCTATTATCAGCTATCAATTCCCACCAATCGACTACCACAACGTAGCACTAACCTAATTTATCTAGCCGTCCATCATATATTCCAAAAACTAAAAGTCATAAATAATAAATCTATCCCAACTTTATTCAATCCAACAAATGCACAGTGTATATACCAGCTCATTGAATCTAACAAACACTAACCTGAATTTCTTTCACGCAGTTGTCTACACACCTTAGATGCACATGGTACCTAGGTCCACAAGTGACCCCAAGCTAAAACATGGAATAGCATACTACTGAAATTCTAAATACTGGAAGAAATCTATAAGAAAATCTTGAAAACATAATCGAACAAAATACTTTAAGCAAACATTATATCTAATAACACAGAATTTCTAACTCCGTCTAAAAAGCCAACTAAGAAAACCGATGAGTTGCTAAGACAAGTCCCTCACTTTCACTCTAAGGTCTCAAGCTAAAGTTCAAAATATAATAACTTGAAGTGTTCCGCTATTGGCAAATGAGGAATCACCACAGAAGTATATTGAACATCCTGGAGAAGGACTACTAACGGGGCTGAGACTGAGAATCGGCGCTTGTATCATAAGACGACAGGATAGAAAGTATGCATCACCGTTTGAATGCACTAAGTAAGTGAGATATGAAATAAATGTAAAGATATTAAAAGCTGTAAACTATACTAACAGAACACAATGACCATAATGGAATTTCAAACACTTAATGTATCTGAAAAGCTACTAACACTATAAGTACTAAATAATCAATTGAATGTCATAAACATGTCTGAATTCGATTATTGCTGAATCCACTAAGCTAATTTACTATACTCGTGGGAGAAACTATAACCAACATATAATCTACGGGCAAGACTTGAGACTGATACACTCAAAGGAGAAGGCCCACTATACCTTGCCAGGGCATAGTAACTAAGTTGGGTGATCACTATCTGAGGCCAGTTCAAGATAATGACCTACGGTGGAAACGTAGTTTTGGGAACTTAGGTGCGCATAACCCTGACCGCTCGGGTGCTAAGTCCTACTCCCACTGGATATCCTATATTTATCTGTTAAGATGATAGCTCAAACCTGATGTCTTAATGTCAGACCACTTATCTGGAAGCGTCTCAAGAGTCTAGATGACCTAATAACTAAAATATAGGTGCCTAAAGACTTGTTGAGTTGTTTTATCCGAAAGCATCGTAACCATCTAAAGAATAATCCGATGACTGATAACCGAGACTACAGAGTTTTACCTAAACTCCTCAAAAGACTGATTATAGTCGGAATCCATCAACTGGTATTTCGTAAGACACTGAGAATGTTAAGTACTGAAACAAACAAGCCATAATCTAAACTCCGATCAAATATTGTACCATCATGGTGATTTAAAAGGAAAATCATCGTAATGAAGCAACATTCATATCGGGACTTTCAATTATGCAAGATTCATTCACATCACATTTAAGGATTAGGGCTAAAACACACATTCCTAGAAAAGGGATATCTATATGAATTATATTCCAGAAGTCTTCAAGAATCACAAGAATTATAACAAGAAGGAATTTATAATCTAACTCAAGAACAACCTTTGAAGTTTTAATTCTTCAATAATAGAACAGATAAAGTTTATAAGAGTTTTGAAGCACTAGAAGAGCAATTCCCTTGTTGAAATCCACATACCTGAGCAAATTTCCAAGAAACTTCCCGGAAAGCTTGAGAAGAATGGAAGCCCTAGTCATTCCTCTAGGAGAACCGAGAATTGAGTTCTTCATGATTTTCAAATGATTATGGAAAGAATGAGGGAGAGGGTCGACTAATCCTCTAAAAGGACTCCTAAATAATCCTAATACAATGTAGTCTACGATAGAATTATAGAATTTTAAAAAAAAAAACACCCCTAAAACATTAATAGAATTTATGCCTGTAAGGACTCAACGGGCTCACACAATGAGTCGCTGGTTGCGACCACGATTCAGACTAGTCGTTGATCTTGGGCTCAAATTTTCAGTCACTTGAACTTGGAAATAGATAAGAATAACACCTATTAGGGTAAAACCAAGACCCATTGGTTCCACTCATTGTCCCTTAGGAAGAAATTCATTCATCACTCGAAACGAGACACCTAATAACTCGTTGGGTCTCACAACGACTGCCGCCCCACTGTCATAAATAGAATTTTCATTCTTCCACCACTTCTAGACGAAAACTCACTTGATGAGTCAGCTAAGTGGTCCCACGACTTGTCCTCTCAACTTGTTAAGTCCCTAGGAAATCTCTAATATTCACCAACTTAGGCACACACGACAGGCCACTTAACGACTCGTTAGGTCACACAATGAAACAACCACTCAAGCCGCATGACCCGCATAGATTTTCCTACTCTTTTTCATTTTAGTTATTAGGTTTGATCTTATGGACTTTTGAAGGTTGTTACATTATCTCCCTTTGGGGACATTCATCCTTAAATGTAGGATAAGCATACCGAAAGACTGGAAGGATCTGATAGCCAAAACTGAACAACTATAGCTGAAACTAATGTAAGGATAGACTTCGAACTGACATGACTAAAACTGAGATAGACATACTAATCCGACTTACACAACTAGGGTTCTTATTAAACATTGATAAAGCCGATTAGTACCGAACTAAATAGGGTATAGAGGGGAAATTTAATACCTGATAGTTGAATTGAAGGGAATAAATGAGGGTATTTAGCCATCATATATGTTTACTTCCCATGTATCTCCCTTAACTAGCTAGTTTCTCCACAGGGACCTTTACCGAAGTGACCTCCTTGTTTCTAGCTACTTAACCTCACGGTCTAGGATTTGAATTGAAACTTCTTCTGAAAGAGACTATATTGTACATCTACATTCTCTAGAGGAACTACTAAGGTCAGGTCACTGATTTATTTTTAACATAGACACATGGAAGACTAGGTGCACTGATGCTTACTTTTGTGCCAACTCAGCCGTAAGCCACACCGCCAATGTGTCTTCAAGATTCTGTAAGAGACAATATATATGGGACTAAGCTTTCCTTTTTTTTTCCTGAATCTCATTAACATTTTACATAGTGATATTTTTAGTATACCCAATCATCAACAGAAAACTCCACTCCCTTCTCCTCACATCCACATATGATTTCTATCAGCTTTGAGTTGTTCTTATCTATTTAGTATACCAGCTTTTGCATGGCCTCATGGATCGACTAAAATTTATTAAGTAGCTTCACCAACCTCAAACCACCCTATAGGATATCTACAGCTCCTACCATATAATTCCTCAAATAGGGCCATCTGAATACTGGAGTGGCAACTATTATTCTATGCAAACTCGATGAGAGGTAGGTGATCATCCGAAATGCCTTTGAAATCGATCATGCATTCCTCAACATATCTTTTAAAGTATAAATAGTCTGCCTCCTGGCCATCCATCTGTGGGTGGAAAGCTGTGCTGAGCTTAACCTGAGTACCGATCCCTTTCTGGAATGACTTCCAGAAGTGCAAGGTATGCAACTGAGTACCCCTATCCAGAGGATATACTGTGGAACTTCATGTTGTTTGACTAACTCCCGTGATGTATAGCCTACCATATTCCTATGAACTGTGGTGTTAACTGGTCAGAAATATGCTGACTTGGTTATTTGATCCACGACCACCCAAATTGAGTCATGCTGCCAGTGAGTGCGAGGTAAACCTATGATAAAGTCTATATTCACTTCTTCCCACTTCCAAGTAGGAATACTAATATCTTTGAGCATACCCTAAGTCTCATTTTTCAACTTTGACCTGTTGGCAGTTGAGACACTTAGCCACAAATTCGGCAATCTCCTTCTTCATGCCATTCCACCAGTAGATTTTCTGTAGATCACGGTACATCGTGGTGGAACTAGGGTGTATAGAGTACCTGGTGCTATGATCTTCCATTAATATCTACTGGCTCAAATCATCTACCTCTGGACACAACCTTCCTTGTAATGGAGCACACTATATTCCCCTTGGAAAATGTTTCCACCTCTTCTTTGGAATTGCCTTCCTTTTAATGGAGTAGAATAGGGTCTTCATTGCTTTGACTTAACCTTCACCACTAGTGAGGATTATGACCCACTATGAATTACAACTCACCTCGCCTGAATCAACTAACTAGACCCCTAATCGAGCCAACCTATGGATGTAATTTTCCAGTTCCTTTTTACCCTCTCCGACATGCGCAACACTTCCCATAGACATCTTGCTGAGGGAATCAGCCACTATATATGCTTTTCTTGGGTGATAAGGACACACTAATATCATAATCCTTCAATAATTCTAGACATTTCCGATGAAGACTCAAATCCTTCTGACTGAACATGTACCGTAGACTTTTGTAATCTATAAAGGCATCCACATGAACCCCACAAAGATAATATCTTCAATTTTTTAAAGAAAACACTACCGCCACCAACTAGAGATTGTGAGTTAGATAGTTCTTCTCATGTACCTTGAGCTATTTAGAAGCATAAGCTATGACTTTACCATGTTGCATCAGAACGCAACGAAGGCCAACTCTGGAGGTATCATTATAGATCAAGCACCTTTTCTAAACCTTCTAGTAGAGTCAGAATTGGGGCTATAGTGAGCTCTAGTCTTTAACTCAAATCTTCTAACATTGTTCAGACCACTAAAACTTCACCTTCTTCTAAGTCAATTTTATCAAAGGGGAGGAAATGGAGGAGAACCCTTAAACAAACCATCTATAATAGCCGGCTAGACCCAAGAAACTCTTGATGTCAATCGGAGAGGTGGGTCATGGCCAGTCCTAACCAATTACTATCTTCCATGATCCACCGAATACCTCTCTAGAGATAACGTCTGTGGAAGGCAACTAATTTTAGCTAGAACTCACAGTTGCTGAATTTGGCAAATAACTCACAGACTTTGAGAGATTGTAAAACTATTCGATGGCCTGCACCTCCCTCCTATGTTCAAGAATAATCCAGGATGTCATCTATAAAAACAATGATGAACATGTCCAGGTATGGCTTGAATACCCTGTTCAGATCCATATAAGCTGCAGGGGCATTGGTTGTTCAAAAGACATAACTACGAATTCATAGTGACCATACCGAGTTCTGAAAGCTGTTTTCTTGAACATACATTCTCTCGACACTAAGTTGGTGATATCATGATCTTAGATCTATCTTGGAGAAACAACTAGCTCTTTGAAACTAATCGGACAAGTCGAAAATCCTAGGTAGAGGATACATGTTCTTAATAGTGACTTTGTTCAGTTGACGGTAGTCGATTCACATTCTGAGGGTACCTTCTTTCGCATGAATAGATTGGGGCAATTTACGGAGAGATACCGCCTCCCCATGAAGCCCTTATCTAGAAGGTATTTTATCTATTCCTCAACTCCCTTAAGGTCAGTTGGAGCCATTCTTTAAGGAGGAATAGAGAAGTGCTGGGTATACGAAATAAGATCTATCCCGAAGTCTATTTATTCGGGGAGGGACCTTTGCGAGGTCTTCGAGAAACACATTAGGGAAACTCATTCACTAAAACCAATGGAGTGTCGGGGTCTCAAAACAAGAATTTTTGACCATAACTTGGTAGATGTACCCTTTGCAATCATTTTCAGCCTTAAGGTGTCAAATGAAATGTCCCTTAGGCGTTGAAGTACTATCTTCCACTCTAAAACTTCTTCATTAGGAAATTGAAACCTGACAACCCTGGTTCTACAATGATTGAAGCATAAAAAGAACACAACCAGTCCATACTAAGGATAAGGTCAAAGGCAACCATGTCTTGCTCTACTAGATCGACGGAAGTGACTTTACTCAACACTGAGACTGGACAATTTATGTATAATCCACTGTCTCTAACCGACTGACCAACTGAGATAGAGACTCAAAATGGCTCGTAGAGAGTTTCTGTGTAATATCGTTTGAATCACAATATGAGCCAAGGAAAGTATGGCTCCTAGATCTTGCAAAGCATATACACCAAGATGGAAAAGGTGCAACATACCCGTAACCACATCCGCTGAGTTCTCCTGATCCTACATAGAATATAAAACGTAGAAATGATTTTTTAAGTGATGACCACCACCTGCACCTGAAGCAATGCCCTATTGAGCTTAGTGATCTATCGGGGCTGCTAACGTGAAAGACTGGGCCTTTCCCCATCCTCCTAACGGGCACCGAACCAGACCCAGGATAACCACAACCAAAACAACCCTTTTGACTAGACGGAGCTCCCTAGGGTGATTTCCTTACCACAAATTTAGACAGTTGTAAATATGATCATTGTAGATAAGGGATGAAACTGTGAGCTCAATGTTCCACCCTCTTATCCTTGTGGGACCTAAAAGATAGAGCACTCCTGAGGAAGGTAATCGAGGCCTTTGCTTGCCGCTGGGAGATTACCACCGCTAACCTCTATTGGGAGTACTTAAACCGATTGGTTTTGGCACGTTTGTTCTCCCTTGTGATATGTCCTTCAGCTTTTCTTCCTCTATCTACTTGGCATGAATTATGAGACTAGGAGTCTATAAACTTGATGAGAATAGTCGTCCCGCATTCTTAAGTACCTGAGACCCGCTAACAAACTCATGAGTTATAGATCCCTCGACTCCACAACCATTTCTAGGTCATATCTCAACAGCTGAGTGAATTTTAGTGCACACTTACTGTCATGTTGTTCGGTCTCAAGTTCATGGAACTCATGCCTTGGTTTCCTGGGGCCTCCTAAGAGCAAAGAAAACCATATATAAATGATGCAATGAACTCAACCTGCGCCCAACCTATCCCCATGAGTCACTCGTTTCCCTCCACCCACTACTTGTATCAAAATCGGGCCACCCCTTTCAGCTTTGCAGGCATCCAGATCAGCACTCTCTAAAGAGTGAAACCTATGATTTGGGTGATTCTTTGTATCTCATCCACGAACTCCTACGGGTCCTCTTCTACCTTGGACTCGTGGAAAGTTGGGGGATTCATTCGCGTGAAGTCCCCTAATCTTGGCTGCAGCTAGACCCATTTTATTCACTGGCACCACGAACTGCTGGTTAAATTGATTAGTCATCGCCCGTTCCAGCATCTGAATGGCGGCTCGTAGTTCTACGTGACACTGGGTCTTCCTGGAGAGCTGTAGGAGCTGGTGGGGCTTACTAGTTAACATTACTAGTCCTTCTTCCTATTTTTGGGAGACATCATTATCTGAAAGGTAGAGCACGAGTTACAAGGATGTATTAGAGTCTAAAACCCTAAGAATGATAATTTTTATGAATAAAAATATAATTTTCCTAGAAACGCTCGTAGCCTCCTCATAGTGTGGCGTAATGTACCCCAAGGGAAGACTCATTTGACACGGCCTTTGTGGAAATCCTTAGGACACCGGCCAACCTAAGGCTATGATACAAACTTGTCATGACCCGACCATGGTCATGACCCGGCACTCAGCCGTAAGTGACCCTGCCAACCCATGACATAGCATACTACTGAAATTTTAAATAACTAGAATAAATCTATAAGCGGAAGCTTGAAAACATAACTGAACAAAATACCTTTAAGCTAAACATCATATCTGATGACACATTGAATTTCTAACTCGTCTGATAGCCAACAAAGAAACCGATGAGTTAAGCCGGACAAGACCCTAGCTAACTCTAAGGCTGGAAACTAAAGTCACAAAAATATAACACCTGAAAGTGAAACTTTGGCCCTCGGTGAATGAGGACTCACTATACGAATTCTACAATATCACTGGAGAAGGACTACCGACGGGGCTGAGATCGGGAACCGCTTCTTCTTTCTATAAGAGCAATGCCAACATAGAAAATATGCATCAAGCATTTTGAATGTACCGAGTAAGAGATATGAAATAAATGTAAAGATACTAAAAGCTGTAAACTGTACCAAAAATATGTAAGATTCATACTGGAATTTCAACACTGAAGGCATCTGAAAGGCTACTAACACTGTAAGTATTGAATAATCAACTAAAGGTCATAAAACATGTCCGAGTCCTAGAGTACTTCAACTAGACTAGAGACTGATTGCACACTGAGTTGTACTGTACTAAGCTATAGAAAAATTACAACCAATATGTAATCACGTGAATTAGACGGGTCTGACTATATACCCACATCGGAGTAGCTGCCCACTATTACCTTCCATAGTATAGTAGCCGAGCTGGGTAATCACTATCTGAGGCCCATTCAGGCTGATGACCTACGGTGGCAAACGTGAGTTCTGGGAACCCGTGCGTTGGAAATCCTAACTTTGTTTGCCGATAGCTCAAATCTAATGTCCTAAGACTCAAGGCAAGACAACTTATTTGGAAGCGCCCCGAGAGTCTAGAGAGGACTTGATAATTGAAATATAGGTGTTCCAAGACATGTTAGAGCCGTTTAGTCTGAAAGCCAATCGCTTCAAAGAAAAATCTGATGATTGATAACTGAGACTACGGAGTTTTACTAAACTCCTCAAAAGATTGACTATAGTCAGAACATCAACTAACATTTCTATAAGACACTCACAATGCTAAGTACTTACTAAACAAACCATAAACGTATATTCTAATCAAATATCTATACTATTAGGATAATTTTAGAAAAAACTATCAGAATCAAACAACGTTCATAGCTGGACTTTCAATTATGAAAGATTCACTCAAATCATATTTAAGGATTAGGGATAAACACACATGTCACGCCCAACCTTGGGAGGCATGACGCACCTAGTGCCACATCGATCCGACCACCAAGGCTTATGCACATCTGGTGCATGTTTGCAACTAAATTCAAGAAAACAACAAGCTATAACTACTGTAAACACAGTCTCCGACCAACAAGGCTGTAAGTAGCCACCTGAAAATAAAAATAGCTACCCAACAACAAGCAAAAAGAAATCCTATGCGGGCCGACAAGACCACCATGTTGTCTAGTTATACGTAAATAAGAACAAGCTACTATACTAGGCCCCACACGGCCAACAACAACTAACCAACTGGATATTGTAGTCTGCAAGCCTATAAGAATACAAATAGTGGTTGAGACAGGCCTGCCTACCCAAATGCTATACAAATGAAAGATTGTAATCTCTACAACCTAGCTACTACGAATGAAAGGAGCTAGCCAACTAGTTGACTCTACACAGCTGCTACTTAACATCCTAAACTCTGTCTATCTAAACCTGCAGGAAAGTAATGTAGAACCAAGGGATGGACGTCAATACAACATGTACCGAATATGGGCAAGAATGTTGTTAAAAACCGAAAGTATGTAGAAAGGAGGGGCGTAAAGATAACATGTAAGCTGGCTAATGCATAATCTGCATCTATCAAAACACTATACATACATAAGCTAAGACTTTATAATTACACAATTCATAAGCTATATCTAAAGGTGCAAGAATACAAACAAGAACCTAACCTGGTCCCTATAAGTCTCTGAAGGTACAAGCAATACGTAAATAACCTAAATGAGACCCCTATAAGCCCTGGCAACTACACTCCAATCTATATACCCCTATCCAGGTTTCTATGACTCTACCGGGGCTATAGCCAACCCACCTATCCCCCTGAGTCTAAACTCCACCCACTCAGCCTTCCTGGATCTATAGCTTTGTCTCGAGTCTGATGGACTCTTAATAACTGCACCCCGGGCACTAGGCCCGGACGAGGTTGTAATGTCGATATCGACATAGAGCTAGTAGTCCAGCCATGGAATGGACTGTGCATATCGCTCCTTGGAGCAACATCATATAAAGCCCCTGGTGGGCTTACACAACTAGTAATCTTGGGGTGGTCACGGAAAGCTCCTAATTGAGGGCAACCCACTTGAGGTTCTATACTGAAGTCTCAATCTAGCCACTAAAAAGGCGCATATGGCCTTCTAGGCCCGACATGCAACTGCCGCACGCCCCTAGAATAATCTATATTTTCTAGCAGGCACACTCCATGGACCTGTATCTGATTAGAAAATCCTGGTAGTGATCATAATCTGATAACAGTCTAGACCAGATAGGGCGAGATCTGGAGGGCCTATCAATACTCTAAATGTCCCGCTCTAGCAACTATAACTCATAAGAAACTATAGGGTTGCAGACGACCAATACCTACTTCTTTTTCGTAGGACAACTATAGGGCTGCTACCGTTCGAACATGCTTTTGAGCAGTCGACCCCTACTCTTCCATAGGAATCTTACTGACATCCTTAGCCTGAGGGTAATACTATGCTAACATGGTTCTAGTCCTTTAGACCTTAGCTTGGTCTATTAAGATCTTATATGACTTTCCATGGCAAACTCTAACTTTATAGATAATAGATATTGGAACACCGTGTAATCTAACTATTTCTCTGATATGCAATTCAGCATAATCCTCGGCAGAGAAAGTAGCTTTACCGGCAGGAATGGGCTACTGTCATTAACTATCACCGAAATGGAATCATGCCTATGTCTCGGTATGGAGTAATCCTGCTACAAAATCCATGTTACACTGTTTCCCATTTCCGGAGAGGCAGCTTATATCCTGTTAGTCTGTTTGGTGGAATCTGCTTACTATTGCGTTAATACAATACAAAATAGCTTATTTTTCTTCGTCGCCAAAAGAGTTTCTGTAGATATTAATATATTATTTTATTTCACACCAAGGAGAAATAGCGGCTTAATGTACCATTCATAACGATTGGCGGAGCCCTGAAGATCTGGAACACAGAGGCAGCCCTTACATCGCAGCACTTCATCCTCAGCTATCTGAAAATCTCGGCGTTTCCCCACACTCGTCTTTAAGCTGGACCAGGTCAGATCCTCATATTGCCGTTCTTTTACTTCCACAACTAATGACGACACGGCGGTATTCTGAATTACCACTATGTTGCCCTCTGTTTCTGCTACACGAATGGCTAGGCTAGCTAATTGATGTATTTCGACCAACTCCGCTGCTCGGGCCGCAAATACGCCAAACTCCCCATTGATTTACGGCTGAGAGCATCTGCTACTACCTTAGCTTTTCCCGGATGATATAGAATATCCATGTCATAATCTTTCAATAACTCCAACCAGCGACGCTGTCGCAAATTCAGCTCCCTCTGGGTGAAGATATACTATAGGCTCTTATGATCTGTGAAAATATCCACATGGATGCCATACAAGTAATGTCTCTATATCTTTAAGGTGTGGATCACTCCAGCCTAACTCCAGGTTGTGGTAGGGTACTGTGTTTCCTCAGTTGTCGGGAAGCATACGCAATCACCTTACCATGCTGCATCAACACACAACTCCAACCTAATAATCGATGCATCGCAATACACCGAATAAATTTTTCCGCACCTTCCCGTAATGCTAACACTGGACAGGAGGTTAATCTGTCTTTAATTCTTGGAAACTCCACTCACATGCCTCTGTCCACTGAAACTTCACTGTTTTCTGCGTCAGCTTAGCCAGAGGTACCGCTATAGTGGAGAATCCTCAACAAATCTTCTATAATATCCCGCTAACCCCAGAAAACTCAAGTGGACTTTGGCCGGAGTGGTAGGTCTAGGACATGTTTTGACTGCTTCTATTTTCTGTGTGTCAACCTGTATACCAGCATCCGAAAGAAATATGCCCCAAAAGGCTACCGAGTTCATCCGTAATTCACATTTGGATAACTTAGCATATAACCGACGGTCCCTGAGAATTTGGAGCACTCCGTCCGTAACAAGCCTCGTGGTATGCCTCGCAGCGAGAATACACCAGAATATCATCAATAAACACTATTACGAACAGGTCCAGGTATGGTCTGAAGGTGTTGTTCATCAGATCCATAAATATTGTCAAGTATCTATCAACCCAAAGGACATAACTAGGAATTTAAAGTGTCCATATCGTCCTGAAGGCCATTTTGGGAATGTCTCTTTCACGCACTCGAACCTGATGATATCCGAACCGTAAGTCAATCTTGGAGAAACATTCACCACTGTAACTGATCAAACAAATTCATCATTCTGGGAAGCGGTTACTTATTCTTGACTGTAACCTATTCAGCTGGCGTAATCTATACACATGGAGCGAGCCATCCTTTTTTCTCACAAACAGAACTGGCGCACCACGGTGAAGTACTCGGCCTGATAAAGAAGCCCTTATCTAACAAATTTTTTCATCTGCTCCTTTAACTCTCGAAGTTCTACAGAGCCATACGATACGAGGAATTGATATGGGTTGCGTGCCTTGTAGCAAGTCGATTGCAAAATCTATTTCCCTTTCTGGGGGAATACCAGGTAGCTCTGTCTGGAATGGCATCGGGGAATTCATTCACCACCGGAACAGACTGGAGGTCGAAGACTCTACCCGAACATCCCGAACCCGACTAGGTGGTAAATACATCCCCTACCTATCAATTTCCTCGCTTGAAGATAGAATAATCCTACCTTTTGGCGTAGCTGTGCTGCTTTTCCACTCTCCCACTGCCTCCCCTGGAAATTGGAATCGGACCATCTTGGTCCAACATTCTACGTTGGCATAGCACGGCACTAACCAATCCATACCTATAATGGCATCAAAATCAATCATTTCTAGTTCTACTAGATCATCTGATCTGACGATCAGCAAACCTCTACCGTACACCCGATAAATTCTCGTTAGTTATAATAGAGTCACCACGGGTGTGGATACTGAAAAGGGTTGCTGTAATACCCTGGGGTACAACACTAAACTGGAGCCACAAATGGGGTAACATAGGACAAAGTGGACGCTGGATCAATCTAGTACATAAGCAGGGCATGAACAAATATTCATCATACCAGCACACATCTCGAGACGCCCGAGTCCTGTCTCCTGGTAATGCATAGGTACAAATTTTTTGAGTCTCCATACTGAGTTGAGGCCCCGCGCTGTACCTCGGCCTCTACCAACTGAACCTGAAAACAAGCACTTCGCCGAGAGCCGCTGGAGCTCGTGGCCCTACGATCCCCCAACTTTTCATTCGACTTCCCTTGCCCCCGGCCGGACACCTTCACCCAGCGCCTCCCCGCCCGCATATATAATATCATTTCTATCCGAGGAGCCATATCTACAAGCTCCGTGTGAGGTCGCCTGCAATTAGGGCAGGGTGGGGTGTGAGTCTGCTCTGCTCTACCCTTCTCTACCGCGTGACCTATCATTCGAGAACTGCCACTGACTCTCACTCCGCCCTCAACGAAGAAATGCACTCCTCTGCTGTGGTGGAGGTGGGGGTCTAGGGCCTGTCTCGACAACCGAGGCCTGGGTCCTCTCTGAACCTCCTCTGTATTTCATCTGATCTATCTCTGCGACGTCGCCTCATTTGTCTGGTTCATACTTTCCTTGCCGCTGTCTAAGGCCCTCAATAGTCTCTGGAAAAGGCCTGCACTCGCTAATGTCCATGATTTTCCGTAATGTAGCCGCTATGCATGCCTCAATGTACTGGGTCTGCACTCCATAATGAATCGGTGAACTCTGGACGGCATAGTGTCCACAAAGCTGGAGCATAGCGGTTTAAGGAGTCAAACCAAGGCATTCTCGTACGCTCGCCTCGGCCTGGCAAAAGAACTGACCATCCGGCTCGCTGATCTCCGTGGCAAGTAATCGGCCTGCAGGAAGGCCTCCAGAAGCTGGACTAGTCGAAGGGGGAACATCTCTCCCTCGAGACCTTTCCTTCAACTCCTCGTACTCATACTTGCAGTTGGTGTCTCGCAAACCAAATACTGCCATCTCAACTGATTATGTAGGTGTCACATGCATGACCAAAATTCTCTACATCTCGATCTAGAAATCCCGGGGGTCCTATGCCCGATCCACTCAAGAACTGTGGGAAGTGACCCAATGCCAAAATTCACCCTCGAATTGTCAGATCCACCTGATGGCTCTGTTGTTACAAGTGGCACTAACTGGCGTTGAGTGGTCATTTGTGCCAACATAACCATTGCACTACAACTTCCTAGTCCGATGGCAGGCACAGAGCTATCGGAGGAGGTGCGTGCCAAACGGCTCCCCGGTGAGAGGGGGACCGCTGAGAGGGCTGTGATGATGCCTCTATGTCGCCCTCAGATCAGGATGATTCTGAATGAAGCTGAGGCATCCTGTTGGTGCCTTCTCCTCGCTGTATCCAAACTCTACCCGTGGTGTGTGTCGCTGGTCAGCCATTTTTTATCTCGTAGATAAAGAATATGATAAGTTTGGGGACTCAACCCTATATTGTACTGCCTTCTATAGCACGACTGAATGAGAAGAAAGAGTAACCATCCTGTCATGCCTTGCAGCCTCCTACCTATAGTATGTGGTGCACAACACATCATATATATACAAGACTCTACTTAGCAAGGCTTGCAGTGACCCCATGGGACACGACTCGCTTCCGATACCAAGTTTGTCACGCCCTGCCCTGGGGGGTATGACTGGCAATTGGTGCCCTAGTAGGACCTGGACTCTAACTAGTGGGCCTAAGCACATCCGGTGCCCATCGTCTCTATCCTTTTTTTTGATTCACAGGAACCAACGGGCTATAAGGTGGCTGTAAATATAGCTCTCCGCCGATCGGCCTATAGCCACCTGTCTTTGTAACATCAGCTAACCAAAAACATACTCATAAATGGGAACCTATACAGGCTGACAAGGCCACCATGTTGTCTAGTTATCTCTAACTCGATATGAGGAATACTGAACATCTACATGACCGGCAAGGTCACCACTACTATCTCGAATACGTCCCACACGGCCAACACAATCAACAACACTAAACAGCTATACATGCACGGCCCCAAATGACCGGCACAACTAACCAGAGGAGATATATATACATAACCTGCAGTTTCTATGAATTATGATAAAATGGTCGGGACAGGACCCGACCTACCCAAACCGTATAACAAAGAAAGGAAATAGACTCTAGCTGTCTAGCTCCGGGATGACAGGCCGATGACTAATTGAGCTGGCTGGAATCACAGGGGATCGGCTCGTCTACGAGTACCTCGCAGTAAGTAATGCAGTGCCTCAAGGGGGCGCCAGCACACTCTGTACCGAGTATGCAAAGCAACTGGAACACATCTGAATATAAACAACATAACTAGAAACTCTGAATAGCAGAAAATAACTGACTGACAGGTGAATTGATAGAATCTGAATAAGAAGCTTCAGACCGAGAATAAGGCAGAGCGTACTGCCGACGTACATATGCTGTCTATTAACTAATAAATAACATATATATACATATATAACAAGCAAGGACCAATACCACAGCCTCATATGCCGGAAGGTGCCAACCAATAAACAATCTATATACCCCTACCCGGTTAAACCATCCAAAAATAAGTCACTTCACTGTCTACTAACTACGAGCACCTCTACCGCCCCCGGGTCTCCATCTCGGGGCCTATGGCCTCTGATATAAATAATCGTGTCTGAGCCCGGAGACTCCTATACTGTAATTTGTAAACTGTAACTGTGTCTGTATCTCGTAATCGTTCCTCGGGCGCAAGCACACAATAGTAAACGATTTGCCATGCCGACTGTACTCGATATGGGGAAAGCTTCATCTCATCTTCGTCCTACTGTGGACGGCATGCCACTCCTTGGAGTGACGTATACCCACCCTCTCAGTGGGCGACACAGTTACCAACCTTGGGGCGGCGAGGACACTCAAAGGTGCCTCATAACAATAAACAAGTCTCAACAATCAATACCACATATAGCAAGCATGTTTGAATTGAAAATACTATATGTATTCCGATTTCTCATTATGATCTCTTTTCTGTGTTATATTGATTCTCGTACTGAATTATACTATATCCGGACAATATCTAATCATATTGGCTATACTGTATCTGGAAAAGCATCTGACTCGTTCGACTATACCGTATCTGGAATATTTTCTAGCTATTTGAAGGTTTATTACTTTTATTCTAAAAACATATCTTATAATATTATACACATGCTTACTAATCGAAAACACGCTTGCTAAACTCATACGGGACTCAATTCTTGACTTCTGAATTCTTTCTTCTATATCACGCCATATCTACTGTACCGACTACTAACTTGCCGAAGGAATTAGCTTACATACCTTCGCTCAGATTTTCCGACTAACGGGCGAAGCTCGAAGCCGCATCTACCTATTTCTCCCAACTGCATTTACATATATATCAATTAGAACTAAATACACTAATATTCTGAAAGGAAACATCACTTTAGATATATATATATAGCCCAAACTTTGGCTTATCGAAACGTCGAAAACTCGCTTATTTCTTAAAAGTCCAAAAGGAGAAATACTCACTTTAGGTCTAGGAGTATATTGGCACTAATTTATAATTTCACTTACTTTAGCTCGGTAGCGATGATTTGCCGGCTGAATTTCGTGAAACTAAACCTGAAGGAATGTTCTTGAAGCTAAATACCCGGTATCTGAGGTTAATTCGAGTTTGGACCGCGTTGACGGGCATCGAAAGGAAACATCAACAACTTCGCCCTCTCTGCTTCTCTTCACGTTCTCTAGAAATTTATGAAATTATATCCCTAGGTTAAAGGAGGCTTTATATTGAGTCTGGATATCACAAACAAAGGGCCAATGTGCTCACGGAGCTCAACGCGGAGGCCTCTCCAGACACGCGGTTACCGCGGAGGGGCCGCCTCCTTCGCGATGGTTCGATGGATTTTATCCGGTCTTTCCTGCCTTTTCCTAGCATGTATGGTATTCAAAAAACCCTTAACCAACATGAATTGGTCATGTACGTGTTGAGAATTTTATGGGGTGTAACATTCTCCCCCCCTTAAGAACATTCATCCCTTTCGAATGCAAACTCCTATCTAGGACTTCCCAACTTACTCAACTTGTTTCTTGAAAATTTCGGCAGTTTCCCTGTAATATGGACTATCCCAAAACCTGAAAATGCAGAAAAGTCCAATATAGGTACTCCACACGATACTATAGTATTCACATGAAAGATTAAAATCGATCTTCTCATTTATACGTATACTATAAGGCATTGCATAAAATAACAATACTAACATACCTCTTGACTAACTATGCTTGAAATAAGTGAGGATATCTAGTTTTCATATCTTCCTCCGCCTCCCAAGTCTTCTCCTCTCCTGTTACGCCTACGCACCTTTATCAGATGCAATATCTTTGGTTCTCAATCTACGAATTTGTCTGTCTAAGATAGCTACTGGAACCTCTTCATAGGCCAGCTCTTCCGTAACCTGATATCCTGGACTCGGACTCCGGCTTCTAGATGGGTCTCCAATGCACCTCCTTAGCATAGATACGTGAAAACCTGGATGAACAGATTCTAAATTTTGGAGGCAAGTTCAACTATATGCCACTTGGCCTATCCTTCGACGAAACTGATAAGGCACAACAAATCTCGGGTTGAGCTTTACCTTTCTTGCCGAATCTTATCACCTCTTTCATCGGAGATACTTTCAAAATAAATACCTAATCATTCACATCAAATTCAGTGTCTCGTGCCGCACATCGCATAATGCATTTCTGCGTGCTCTGTGCAGTCAGTAGGCGTTCTCAATAAGCTTTACCTTCACTCTGATTGCTGAATAATGTCTTGCCCAATCAGCGCTGACTCTCCCACTTCAAACCAGCCAACCGGCACTCTGCATTTCGCCCATATAAGCCTCAAAGGGCGCCATCTCGGGTAGTTGAGTGATAGCTATTATTATAGGAAAACTCCACTAATGGCAAATGCTTGTCCCAGCTACCTCCAAAATCTAGCACACACACCCGTAATGTATCCTCGAGCGTCTGAATAGTGCGTTCAGCCTGTCCATCCGTCCGAGGGTGGAATGTTGTGCTTAAATTAATCTGCGTCTCGCACTCTCTAAATGACTGCCAAAATCTAACTGTAAATTGTGATCCTCTGTCAGAGATAATAGATACTGGAACACCGTGTAATCTAACTATTTCTCTGATATATAATTCAGCATAATCCTCCGCAGAGAAAGTAGCTTTCACTGGTAGGAAGTGGGCTGATTTCGTTAGTCTTTCAACTATCACCCAAATGGAATCATGCCTATGTCTGGTACGGGGTAATCCTGCTACAAAATCCATGTTCAATGCTTCCCATTTCCAGAGAGGCACAGCTATGTCCTGAGTTAACCTGCCTAGTTTCTGTGTTCTGCTTTTACCTACAGTTAGGACACTCTGGGCAAAATTCGACTACTTCTTTTCACCGGCCACCGCAGTTTTCCTTGATATCATGGTACATTTTCCTCGCGTCCTGGGTGGAGAGAATAGCGGCGTAATGTACCTCATTCATAATGTACTGGCGGAGCCCCAGAAATATCTGGAACACAGAGGCAGCCCTTACATCGCAGCACTTCATCCTCGCCATCTCGAAACCGGGCGCTCTCGCTGAATTCACCCCAAGCTGGACCAGGTCAGATCCTCACATTGCCGCTCTTACTTCCCCACAACTAATATCGACGCGGTATTCTGAATTACCGCTTTGTTGCCCTCTGTTTCTGCTACACGAACGGCTAGGTCAAGCAATTGATGTATTTCTCTGACCAACTGCCCGCTGCTCGGGCTTCAAATAAGTGCCAAACTCCATTGATTTAAGGCTGAGAGCATCTGCTACTTCGTTAGCTTTTCCCGGATGATATAGAATATCCACGTCATAATCTTTCAATAACTCCAACCAGCGACGCTGTCGCAAATTCAGCCTCCGGGTGAAGATATTACTCATAGGCTCTTATGATCTATGAAAATATCCACATGGACGCCATACAAGTAATGTCTCCATCTTTAAGGCGTGGATCACTACAGCTAACTCCAGGTCGTAGGTAATTCTTTTCGTGTTTCTCAGCTGTCAGATGCATACGCAATCACCTTACCATGCTGCATCAACACACAACCCAACCCAATACCAGATGCGCCGACACTAAATAACCTTCTGTACCCTTCCGGTAATGCCAACACTGGAGCGGAGGTTAATCTGTCTTTTAATTCTTGGAAGCTCTACTCACATGCCTCTGTCCACTGAAACTTTATCGCTTTCTGCATCAGCTTAGCTCTGAGGTGCCGCTATAGTGGAGAATCCTCAACAAATCTTCTATATCCCACTAACCCCAGAAAACTGCGGACTACGGTCGGAGTGGTAGGTCTAGGCCATGTTTTGACTGCTTCTATTTTCCTCAAGGTGTCAACCTGTATACCAAAGACCAGACACAATATGCCCCAAAAGGCTAATGAAGTTCAGCCGTAATTCATATTTGGAGAACATGGCATATAATTGACGATCCCCGAGACCCAAGCACCGCCCGTAAATGAGCCTAGTGGTCTGCTTCGTGAGCGAGAATACACCAGAATATCATCAATAAATATATTACGAATAGGTCTCGTATGGTCTCAAGGTGTTGTTCATCAAGTCCATAAATATTGCCGGGGCATTCGTCAACCCAAAGGACATAACTAGGAATTCAAAGTGTCCAAATCAGTCCTCAGAGGCCATTTTGGGAATGTGCCTCGTTCACGTACTCGAACCTAATGATATCCTAGACCGCAAGTCAATCTTGGAGAAATATCCGGCCCCTCAGAATCGATCAAACAAATCATCTATTCTGGAAAGCGGATATCTTCTTGACTGTAACCTTATTAAGCTGCCGGTAATCTATACACATGCGGAGCAAGCCATCCTTCTCTCTCACAAAAAGAACTGGCGCACCCCACGGTGAAGTACTCGGCCTGATAAAGCCCTTATCTAACAAATCCTTCAAACCTGCTCCCTTTAATCTCTCGAGTTCTACAAGAGCCATACGATACGGAGGAATTGGTACGGGCTGAGTGCCCGGTAGCAAGTCGATTGCAAAATATATTTCTTCTTTCTGGGGAATACTGTAGCCTATCTGGAAATACATCGGGGAATTCATTCACCACCGGAATAGACTAGAGTGTCGGAGACTCTACCCGAACATCCTGAACCCTGACTAGGTGGTAAATACATCCCTTAGCTATCAATTCCTCGTGTGAAGATAGGAAATAAACCTACCTTTTGGCGCAGCTGTGTTGCCCTTCCACTCTTGCACCGTCTCCCTCGAAAGTGGAATCGACCGTCTTGGTCCAACATTCTACGTTGGCATAGCACCGCACTAACCAACTATACCCATAATGGTGTCGAAATTAATCATTTCTAGTTCTACCAGATCTACTGTAGTCTGACGATCAGCAACCTCTACTGTACATCCTCGATAAATTCTGCTAGCTATAATAGAGTCACCCGACTGGTGTGGATACTGAAAAGGGCTGTAATAATTCTGGTACAACACTAAACTTTCGAGCCACAAATGGGGTAACATAGGACAAAGTGGACCCTAGATCAATCAGTACATAAGCAGGGCATGTACAAATATTCATCATACCTGTTACCAGCATCCGGAGACGCCTTTGAGTCCCGTCTCCCGTAATGCATAGGTACAGCCTTGAGCTCCGGGGTACTTGAGTTAGGAGGCTCCTGACTACCTCGTCCTCTACTGGCTGAACCTGAGGGACTACGCCCTGCCGAGGCTGCTGGAGCCTAGCACCTGCGGATCCTCTGGCCCTGACTATCTCGACTTTGCCCCTTGGCCGAACAATGTCTCATCCTAAGTGACCCTCCTGCCCGCATATATAACATCTTGAGGAGCCATACTACAAGCTCTAGTGTGAGGTCGCCTGCAATTAGGGCAGGGTGGGGGTGTGAATTCTCTCTGCTCTACCCTTCTCTGCTGCGGTGAATTTATCGTTCGAGAACTGCCACTGCACTCCGCATTGCCCTCGATGAACAAATCTACCACTCGTTGCCGTAGTAGAGGTGGGGTCTAGGGGTCTGTCTGACACCGGGGCCTGGGTCCTCTCTGAACCTCCTCTGTATTTCATTTGATCTATCTTTCTGCGGAGCCGCCTCGATTTGTCTCTGTCTACCCGCCTTGCTGCCGCTCGTCTAAGGCCCTCAATAGTCCGGGCAAAGGCCCGCACTCGGGCAATGTCCATATCTTCCTGTAATGTATCCGTCATGCATGCCTCAATGTATTCTGGGTTCAGACACATAATGAACTGGTGAACTCTGGCCTGGCATAGTGTCCACAAAGCTGGAGCATAGCGGTTTAAGGAGTCAACCGTAAGGCATATTCGCCCACTCTCGCCCCCGCTCCAAGTGCAAGAACCGATCCATCCGGGCCTGCTGGATCTCCTGTGGCAAGTAACGGTCCAGGAAGGCCTGAGAAGCTGGACCAGGTCAGAGGGGCAATATCTCTCCTCGGGACCTTTTCCAACTCGTACCATAATACAGTTATGTCTCGCAACGGAAAGCAATGTCATCTCAATCGATTCCTGTAGGTGTCACATGCATGACCCAGAAAATTCTCTGCATCTGATCTAGGAAATCCTGGGGGTCCTAATATGCCCATCTGACCCTAAGAACCGTGGCGGACCCACTGTACCTCGACTCGAATCGTCGTATCCACCCGATGGCTCGCTGTTACAAGTGGCACTAACTGGCGTTGAGTGGCCATCATTTGTGCCAACATAACCATTGCACTTCATGAACTTCCTCAGTTTGATGGTGTAGGTACAGGAGCTATCGGAGGCGGTATCGTGCCACCACTCTCCCCGGTGAGAGGGGGACTGGCCAGAGGGCCGTGATGATGCCTCTATGTCGCCGCCCTAAGATCGGGCTGACTCTGAATGAAGCTGAGGCATCCTGCTGGTGCCTTCTCCTGCTGCTGGTATCCAACCTTCTACCTATGGTAGGGTATCGCTGGTCTGCCATTTTTTATCTGTAGATAAAAAATATGATAAGTTTTAGACCAACCCTAGCACTGCACTGCCTCTATAGCACGACTGAATGAGAAGAAAGAGTAACCATCCTATCATGCCTTGCAGCCTTCTACCTATAGTATGTGGTGCACAACACATCCATAGACAAGACTCTACTTCACCACGGCTTCTGCGTACTCCCCGGGACACGACCTCTCTTGATACCAAGTTTGTCACGCCCCGCCCTGGGTATGACTGGCACCCTGGTGCCTGGCAGGACCTGGACTGCTAAACTCGTGGGCCTAAGCACATCTGGTGCCTGGCTGGCTCTATCTCTATTTCTGGAACTAACGGGCCATAACGGCTAAATACAAATTCTCCGCCGACCGGGCCTATAGCCACCATCTCCGTAACATCAGCTAACCAGAGACATACTCATAAATGGGAACCTATGTGGGCCGACAAGGCCACCATGCTGTCTAGTTATCTCTAACTCGATATGAGGAATACTGAACATCTACGTGACCGACAAGGTCACCACTACTATCTCGAATAATGGCCCCACACGGCCAACACAATCAACAAGACTAAACAGCTATACATATGCACAGCCCCACACGACCGACATAACTAACCACAGGGAGATATATATACATAATCTGCAAGCCTCTATGAATTTCGATAAATGGCTGGGACAGTCCCCGACCGACCCATACCGTACAACAAAGAAAGGAAATAGACTCCTAGTTGTCTAGCTCCGGATGAAAGGAGCGATGACTCAATGAGCTGGCTGGAATCACGAGGATCGACTCGTCTGGCAAGTAATTCGCAGGCAATGCAGCGTTTCAAGCGGCATCAATACCACTGTACCGAGTATGCAAAGCAACTAAACACATCTGAATATAAAGAACATAACTAGGAAACTCTCAATAGCAGGAAATATCTCGATTTGTAAGAACTCATAGATACCGAATCAAGCTTCAGATCGAGAATAAGCAGGAGCGCACTGGCCATGTGGCGATCTACTGTCTATTAACTAATAAATAACATATATATACATATATAACAAGCAAGGACCAATACCAGACCCCATAAGCCTAAAGGTTCCAACCAACAAACAATCTAATATACCTTAGCCCGGTCAAAACCATCCAAAAAATAAGTCACTCCACCGATCTGCTAACTACGAGCACCCTCACCGCCCCCTAGGGTCTCCAAATGGGCTAGCCTCTGATATAAATAACTGTGTCTGAGCCCGAGGACTCGTGTACAGTAATCTGTAAACTGTAACCGTGTCTGTATCTCGTAATCCGTTTTCCCCCGGGGCACAAGCGCACAACAAAGGGTAAATTGTACTACTATGCTGACGTTCCCTGATATGGGGAAAGCTTCATCCCATCTTCGTCATACTGTGCGGTCGGCATGCCACTCCTTGGAGTGACGTATACCCACCCTCTGAGTGGGTCGACACAGTTACTAACCCAGGGCGGCGAGGACTCAAAGGTGCCCTCGATACACAAACAAGTCTCAACAATCAATAATCACATATAGCAAGCATGTTTGAACTGAAAATGCTATCTGTATTCTTATTTCTCATTCTGATCTCTTTTCTATGTTATACTGATTCTCGTACTGAATTATACTATATCTGGGACAGTATCTGACTGTCTGGCTATACTGTATCTGGAAAAGCATCCACTGTCCGACTATACCGTATCTGGAATATTATCTGGCAATTTGATATTGCTTTATTACTTTTATTCTGAACATATCTCACACATATACACATGCTTGCTAATTCGAAAACACGCTTGCTAAACCCATATGGGACTCAATTCTTGACTACTGAATTCTTTCTTCTATATGTCACGCTATCTACTGTACTGCATTACTAACTTGCCGAAGGAATTAGCTTCACATACCTTTGCTTCAGATTTTCCGTCTAACGGGCGAAGTCATTACCTCCAGCTATTTCTCCCAACTGCATTTACATATATATCAATTAGAACTAAATACACTAATATTCTGGAAGAAAACATCACTTTTTGTATATATATATAGCCCAAACTTTGGCTTATCGAAAACTCATTTCTCGAAAGTCCAGAAGGGAGAAATACTCAACTTAGGGCTAGGAGTGTATGGACACTAATTTGGAGCAATTCCACTTAACTTAGCTCGGTAGCGCGACGTTTTGCCGGCCGAATTTTCGCGAAACTAAATCCGTAGGAATGCTCTTTGCTGCTAAATACCTCGGTATCTCGAGGTTAATTGAGTTTTGACCGCGCTTGACGGCGTAATTGAAAGGAAATTATCAAATAACTTCGTCCTCCTCTGATTCTCTCATTTTTTATGGAAATTTATGAAATTAATATTTATTAATTTATGATTTCAATGTTTTAAAAATTCCAGAATTATCTTCAATGTGTCACGGAGCCAACGCGGAGGCCCTCTGTGACACGTTGCCATCACGGGAGGGGACTCTGCCCCGGCTCCTTCCCCACATGGTTTGATGGCTTATCCGGTCTTTCCTCGACTTTTCCCTAGCATGGCATTCAAAACTTTAACCAACATGCAAATAGGTCATCTATGTGTTAAGAATTTTACGGGGTGTAACAGTATCCATGGGTCTATTTTGACCTGAACGACTGGGATGGCCTCCTGGGCGATTTGCATGACGAATACTAAATCAACTGGCGCTAATAGTCACTAGTAGTAGATAACTAAATGGTACCTATCACTCAGTTTACTAGATAATCCTAGTGCCACCTAATCTTTAAAGTATGGCAATCCTATCTAAATTTCTATCCCTGGGTGTGAGGGTACGTCATTGGCCTCTGGGCGTGCTTTACATACAAACAGATGCCAACTGATAGTTATATCGCCAGCTGTGCCTATGCTATTCAACTTGCTAACTCAGGCCCAATAAATATCCACGAGCTTCAAGGTCTAGGCCCGATAATAAAATATACAAATTCTACTAACACAATGAACTGAGAATAGAAGTAGTTTCTATGACGCTTCTAGCACGTATCACACTCAACATGTTCTTTCCCAACAAGGGATACTGCGGTATAATCTATATACGTTTTCTAGCAGCTAACCACAATATATGTATGCATAGTATACAGACAACAAATGACTACGACATATCTAACCACAACCCATCGATAGCAATTACTAGAAACATATGGTACCAAGCTTATTTCATTCAAGATCATATGTAATATCACTATACGATGAGAATAACATGCCTAGGGATAAGCCTTAGTTATCTCGATTGTCGATTCTCTATTAATTGACGAGTTTCAATTTGTATTCGGAAGCTCTTCCCAATTGCAACCTTAATACTGGGAAAACGGGACTAATTTCAATACTAAATTCGGTAGAAATGGTACCTTTTGATACTAATAGCAACTATAATTCAACTTCATAAAATACGGTCGAAAACCTACTGAGAGTTTAGAAGGGAGAAATGCTTACCTAAAGCCTGTGGCCGCTTAGGAATCAATTTGGAGCAATTGATAACTTTAATCGGCGGAGTTCCAATTTTCCGAGCGAATTTAAGAAAATAACTCCATAATAATGCTTTCTGTAGGCTTAGAACTCGTTACCCGAAGTTAATTTGACATTGGACGGTGTTTGGTAGTGTAATCGGATGAAAAACGATTGAAATCTTCATGTTATACTCTCTCCGCCGAATATTCTTGAAAATGATTCAAATGAAGTGAAGGAGCCTTTTATATACATGCGATTGGTGGCAGGGGGGCACCCCGCGCCGGCCATAGTGCTTGCAGGCCCCAAGTGCCGCGCCTCTCCTTGTGCCAGTGGGCCTGGCGCGCCGCACCGGCCGGGTGAACCAAGCCGGCTGGCGCGTCGTGATGGCCCTTGCGGCCTAGCCTTGCCCTACTTTACGAGGTTTTTTTCCATACGCGTCAAGCTCTTCTTACTCGTCATAAGTCCACGCATACGCTTACTAATCATTAACATTTATGGGGTGTAGCTACATATTCTTGGAAAAGGTATATCAATATGAATTATAGCTGGTAGAAATCTTTGCAAGTCACAAGAACTAAAACAAGAAGGAATTTGATAATCTAACTGAAGAACAACCCTTGTTTTAATTCTTTAATGATAGAACTGATAAAGTTTCTATAAAAGTTTTGGGGCACCAGGGAAGAGCAATTCCCTTGTTGAAATCCTACATACTTGGAATAGAAATTTTCCCTAAGAAACTACTTGGAAAGCATGAGAAGAATGGAAGCCCTAGTCCTGCTCTAGAACTGTTCGCTAGAGTTCTTCATGATTTTTTAAATGGTTATGGAAAGAATGAGGGAGAGGTACAACAAATCCTCTAAAATCCTCCTAAACAATCCTAACATGATGTAATTTAGGAGTTATAATGATAGTGTTTACAAAAATACCCCAAGAATATTAACAGGAATTTTTGCCCGTAAGGACCAATGGGTCCTACCAACAAGTCATTGGTTGTGACCACGACTCACTGTGACCAGTCGTTGGTCCTTGCTTAAATTTTCAATCACTTATACTTGGCAAATAGACTAGAACAATGACCTGTTAGGTAAATCAATAAGTTGTTAGTTCCACTCATTGTCCCCGGAAGAAATTCATTCATCACTCAACAAGAAACCTAATGAATCGTTGTGTCACAAAGACTCGTCGCCCCCACTCATTGTCAATACTGGAATTTTCTTCTTCCACCCTTCCATAATGACTTCACCTGACGAGTCATGAAGTGGTACCATGACTCTTTTCCAACTCGTTAAGTCCCCGTGAAATCCCAAAGATTTATCGCACCCTGGTACACGAGCCGGGCCACTTAACGACACGCCGATCACACAACGAAATCACCCCATGACTCATTCTGTGGCCTGGTGCAGATTTTTCTACTCTCTTCATTTAAGTTCTTAGGTCTGATCTTGTGGACTTTTGGGGTGTTACAATTTCACAAACAACCGAACGTGATTACCAAAGTACAACAAAAGACAATTAATATCAATAACTCGTCTCTTAACCAATCCATCAAATCAGCCACACATACAAACATACAAATACCTCAAAAGCAGACTTCAAAGTATAGATAACAAACCTTAAATCAATCCAAATAGGTCACAAACAACGCCTCACCCTACCAACGCTCAAAATCAACTAAAACTAATATCCGACTTCACGGGCTCAACATGTAAGAGAAATACCTGTTTCCCAAGAACTCCAAAACATAATTTATAATTGATTCAAACATCTACAACAGAATAAATTCACACAACATGACAAGAGTGAGTGCGATTGAAATAAAAATCATGCTGAAACGGAGAAATGGAAGCCTTAACATATCTCAAATTAGAAAAAATCAAGCTATGTTGAATACTGATCTACCACGAAAATAAAATACTATCCCAAATTAGTATCCGAACCATCCACATTTATCTACAAGGACACAAAAAGAAAGCAAGACAACCTAAGTTTAACAGATAAGATTCTTACGAATTCGACGGTAGAATCTTTGAAACAATAACCTATCGATGTCTACAGATACAGCAAACAATAATATATAACTAAAGATCAAAATAAAAAGAATCTTACCAAGCTAATTTACTCCAAACAATCCCAAAATGACAAGACGATAACAAACACAACACAAGCTAGTCGGTAGATTTGATTTTCTAATCATGAATCCATGCCCGAATAATTAATTATAACATCAAACAAATATTTTTCCAACCAACTTAATTTTAGGGTGCACACATGTATGTATGAGTGCACTACTACAACTAACAATGCTCTTTGACTTTCTATGTAAGAAATGAAACAATTTGCCCATCATATATTTATATGTATATATATACTAGGCAGTTGTGTTGTACCATCTCATGATATAGATTCGGTGATCAGCCTCACTCTAACATTAGCCTCGTCGTCTAGCCTAACCCAGTCTCACTCTTGGTGAGTCCTCATTATTTGAGGAAATTACCTTAGCGTTATGTTTTATTTTTTATTTCTTTCAGTTTTAGACTTAGTAGAGTTAGTTGGGAAATTTTTCCCTTCAACTCATCTCATGACTAAAGGCTTTTAGACGCTTTATGTTCGACATTCAAACGATATTGACTCGTAGTACTATTTATGTCTTATGGTATCTTAGACTTCCTGGGCCATGTTGTGTATTATGCTTTGTTTATGCTTAGTTTTATGCTCGTGATTATGTCATGCATGTGTCATGGGTTAGTTTGGAGCCGTTCATGGTTCTAGGTCCCATGTTACATCCGGGGTCTATGTTCGAGTCATGACACCTTTCTTCCCACCCAAGAGCTACTGTATATAACACCACCCTTTATTGAATCTAACCAACATTAACCTCAATTTCACAACAGCCTAACGTGACTGGCCAAGGACAACCAATGCCACTACGAGCTTACTAACTCGCCTCTTAATTAATGCATCCGAGAAGCTACACATACGACATACAACTACTTGAAAATAGAATACAAAGTATACACAAGGAAGCCCCTAGCTCTATCCAAAAAGGTCACAGCCATCACCAATATCCTATCGACATATGACAACCAACTAAAACTAACATACGATTTCACGGCCTCAACATGTGAGGGAAATACCTACCTCCCAAGAACCCCAAACATAATTTATAATTGATCCAAAGAATAGCTACAACACAATAAACTCACACCATATGACATGAGTGAGTGCGATTGGAATGGAAAGCATGCCAAAACGGAGAAACAGAAGCCTTAACATACCTCGAATCCGAATAACTCAAAATAAGCCGAATCCCGAGATAACAAGGCAATAAAATACTGTCCCAAATTAGCATCCAACCATCTAGACGAAGCTACAAGGATGCAACAATAAGGCAAGAAAATCAAAGTTTAACCTATAAGATTCTTACGACCAACGGTAGAATCTGAAACAACAACCTACCGACGATGTTCACAGTACACACTGTAATATATAACTAAATATCAAAAGACAAGAAGCTTACTAAGCTGATTTACTCCAAATAGTACCCAAAATGACAAGACAATAACAAACACAATACAAGCTAGTTGATAGATTTGATATTCTAATCGTGAATTCAAGCTCGAATAATTATTTATAACATCAAACAAATATTTTTTCCACCAAAATAATTTTAGGTGTGCACGTGAATATATATTAAGTACACTACTACAGCGAACAATGCAGTTTCTGTCTATCTATTTGCCCGTCATATCATATATGTATGCAAGTGATAAATGAGCGGCTTCTTACTTTTTATCAGTTACTTCAGGCATCTAAATGATATCTAATTATACCTATTACTGCCTACTCTTCTTCACTCGGGTAAGTGGAGGTGCCAAATACCTCACCCTTCCTTATCCCTTTAAATTGGGGTAGGGTCCATATTTCGTTATTCACTCGGATATTGCACAAATTCATGATAAAATATGTACACTTTTTATTCTAAACTCAGATTTATGAGTAATTTATTTACGGAAACTCTATTCGATAACCTTTAGTTATGTGGGTGATAGCTCCTCTAACTCTTTCTAATTTGGGAGATATGATCATCCTAAATCATGTCATACAAATGATTTAATCAAAATATATCATCTCAAATTTTTCTACATGAATAGATATAATATTTCAACTAAAATATTAATAAAATATAATAATGTTAAAAAATTTAACATGCACTAATATATCATAGCTTGGGAAAAGATTGTAACAATAAGGCATAAAATATAATTTTATTCAATTCTAATTTAATCAGATGTGTCCCCAAACGTGGGATGTTTTATAGGCGTGTTGTTCCACGCGACACGCAAAGGTAATCTCATATTAGTATATATTTTTAAATTTATTTTGGACTCGATTTATTTTTTGTGAGACTTTTTCTACGCTTATAAATAGTCCTTACAAATATTTTGAAAGACAACTTTTGACCTATGCAGAGCTGGCCGGAGCCGCAATGAAGGCTGAAGAAAAATTGATTTCATCTTTCTTCTCCCTTGTATTTATTTAAGTATTTTCAATTAAAATGAATTGTTGTAATTTCTGCATGTCTATGTGGAGTTAAACTTCTCATTCTTGATTTTGGTAGCTGCATGATTGTGTTTTGGGAATGAATTGACTTATTAAATAGTTACTGTCGTGCCACGATACGTATAGTTATTTATTTGCTCCCTGATCTTAATTATTTGGATTATTTGACTAAATCATTGAACATTATTTGTTACTCGTTATTTGTACTCAAAAGAGGAAACCTTATAGGAAAAGGGGATCGATACACTAATAAGGATAGAAATATACCTATTAGCCTTGATTAGTTGACAGGTATCTAAATCGTGCATGCACTTCACTATTATCCAAAGATCATAGAAATATAGGCGTTAGGGATAGTCGAGTAGTCTTAAATTTATCGAAAAGATTCTTAATTAAGTAATATCAACCTTAACTAATGACCCGATAAATATTAAAGTTAGTTCAATCGATTACTTTATATGGATTGCAAGCGAATCCATAGTCCTAGATCAATTTATCTCATTGATATCATAAGAATCCACTTCTTTTGTATGTTTTATTGTTCATTAGGTTAGTATCTTTTATTTTTAGCTTAGTTTAACTGTTAATATATCTTTAAAATTGATTGCTTGAAAGATAACTGAAATTAATTTAATCTAGCAAATAGTTAATTAAAAAGTCCTTGTGGATCGATACTTGGACCTAACCTCCTATATTACTTGTAATGACGGTGGATCATGTGTGTTTGAAAACGCATCAAATTTTTAGTGCCATTGCCGGGGACATAGAAATTAATTGTTTTACTAAGTTAGATTTTTTTTCTTTTATCTATTTAAGTTTATTTTATTTTATTTATTTATTTTAATAGTTGTTATTATTATTGTGTATGGAAGCAAAGTCATACATGAAGTTTCAAAAGAAAGTAACCAAATTAGGGTTATGTGAGGTACCCACGGAAGAACTGAATTTTATTGGGAGAAGTTAGAGCATCCCATAAGCTGCATGCTATAACCTTTGGTCACAGAGTTTCTTTTACCCTTAAATTATTTTGTGTACATTGAAGACAGAGCAATATTTTAAAGGTGGGGTGGAAAAATTGCTTGGGTGCTTTTATTTTCAATTTTTTTTTATTTAGGTAGTTAATAACCCCTCTCGATTTTTATTTATGCATCAGTTCTTTTCTAAGGAATCAGAGGTATCTCGACCCGAATAATTTTTTTTGGAGTAGATTATTCTTTTTTATTATTTTTATTATTTTCTTTTAGTCATACATAGAAATTTTTCCCTACTATGGATGGATGACAAACTCGCCTTGAGGAAATTAAGTCTTTAGATTTTTTTTTATTTTTAGGAATAATAGGGAGGAAAAGAAAATATCATTTTTTACTTGGATGATGCAAGCACATAGTCTCGACCTGGAGTCGTTCTTTCTCATGAGTGTTTGTTAATTAAAATAAGACAACAAATTTTCTGACACCTATGCTCAGGGTAGTGATTCTATATATAGATTTTTTTTTTTTTGTAGTTCGCTATGATTTTGCCTGTCTTAAAGCATATTGATCCATTTTGAGACTTGTGTCATGTGAGGTGAGGGTTTTGTACATATTTCAGATGTTTTGCATCTTAGTCTAGAATTTTCCTACATATTATTGAAGCAAAATTATAAGTGTTGCTTGATTTAGATGATGGTAATAGGCTTTTCTTGATATGTTTTGAAAATTTAGCCTTCTCAGATATTGCTACCAATAGTTAGCCCTTTGCGCTTGTAGCCTTTCATTTGTTATCGTATATTTGCCTTTTGATCCTTTTTATTGAATCTCTAATTTTTCTCGCACTGCTTTTTTGAGCATTAGAGCATAGATTGTGATGAAATTATGAAATCTTAAGAAAATGGATTGTCATGTGTAATTAAATGGTGACCAATGAAAATTATTTGTAATGAAAAAGTCCTCATAGAAAGAATGTGGCATAAAAAAAAAAGAGGAGAATAAGAATGATAAAAAGAAAAAAAAGCAAAAAAAGAGAATTTTTTTGGAAATAAATATATAATTGGAACGCTTCTGATATGATGAGAATTACTTGTGGAAACAATTGATGAAGAGGGATGAAAATAAAGTGAAGAAAATAATTGGTGATAAGTCTAAAAATTGCAAAATACAAGTAAATATAAGTCATTATTATATAGCTTTTCTACCTGTCCCTTAGCCAATATTACAACCCATTTAACACCTATTTGGTTTTATTCAAGTACACTTAATTAGTGCAGATGTACATATGGGCAAGCCTATGGTACTTTGTACATACATGTAAATTCGTTTGAGTACAAGAGTTAAAGATACTAAGTCCTTAATGTATATTTGATTCTCTGATTTGAGTATATATGCACTATTTTTTCTTGTGATAGCACTTACCATGGCTGTGATAGGTGATATGGTTAGCTTTGACAAAGTAGGTATAGCTTAAATTTGAAAAACTAGAGTCCGTCTCTGAGGTTAGGAGGTTAGATGTTTGTTGTTTTGTGGTTATCTTGCATGATAAGCGGAAATGTATTTGATAATTTGAATTGCTATATGGTCGAATTTTTTTGTATTAACCAAAGTAGGTGTGTTCCTAGGCCTGACTTATTAAGATGAGCTTTAATATTTGCTCGTAGATGAGCAAAGTTTAAGTGTGGGATGGTGATGTTTGGAAAATACATACATTTGGACATTATTTGCTTCATATTTTTATATTTTTAATTATCTTTTGAGTATTAATTATATTTTTTGTGTTAATATTATATTTTATTGTATAAAAATAAAATACGATGAAAATAAAATATCTTGACTAAAAATAAATTAAAAATAAAAATTATATTAAAAAATTAAACAGGAAATTCAATGGAAGAAAATATAATAATAACAATAATAATAATAATATAAAGGATTGCAAAAGCTAACGAATAGAAGACATACCTGCACCGTGACGTTAATGATCAGCAAGCAACAACTAATGACCACCAAGTGAGCAATTCAGTTCCCGTCGCGGATGCTGTGCGGCGCGTTGTTCGGTGGGATGTGCAAAGGCAATTTCGGATTACAATATAGTTTTCAATTTATTTTGAATTTAATTTATTTTGTGTGAAATTTTTTCTGTAAGATATTATGAAAGAAAATTTCTAACCTGCGAAGAGTTAGAGCTGCCGAGAGAGATTGGAGCAAATCGATTTCATCTTTTCTTCTCCCTTATACTTATGTTTACATTTTTATCAAGATAAATTATTGTAATTTCTAAATGCTTATGTGGAGTTAAATTTCTCATTTTAAGATTATGGTAGCTGCAAGATTATTGTTTTATCGTGGAAAATGTTCAATTAAATAATATCAATCTGCACCAATAACCTGATAAATATTAAAGTTAGTTCAAGTGATTAATCAACATGATTGCAAGTGAATCGATATATGATTCATCTCAATAACCGTAAAATCCACTCTTCCTTGGTTAATTGTTCATTAGTTAGTATCTTTATTTTGTTTAGTTGGCTAATAATATAATTTTTAGAATTGATCGGTTGAATAGATAATTGAAATTAATTTAATCTAGTAAATAGTTAATTGATAAATCTTCTAAAATTAATAATTAAACTTAATATTTTATATTATTTGTACGATCGCATATATTTACGTGTCTGAATGCATCAATAGCATTTTTTCTTTAATAAACTAGATCAAAATAATAAAATAGCATGCCATAAAAAAAAAAAAAAATATTTTGGCAACAAATTCCACATGCAATTTATTATTATAAGGTACCATTTTGAAAGTTCTCTTTTAACTGAACGGAAAGTTGGGGAGCATTTATTACTATCATTCTTTTATACTTGTTCTATTGAATTGATAACCCCCTTAAAGAGATTATTTATTAAAAAGTTCGTTTCTATCAAACTACCCATATTGATCATATTTTAAAATTTTAAATTTAACTAATAATATTCTATTTAGTTATTTAATGATCGGAATAATATTAAAACAAAATAATAATTTTTATTATTAAAATGGATGATTAAAAATAAAATAATTCAATTAATACAATTGAATAATCCTGTCCATTAGGTAATAAATTACACTATCTTCACCTTTACAATGTACTAAAATATATCAAACTCCTATCTCATAGGCAAAAGCAAAAACTATATGTGTATATTATAACTAGACTTAAGCCGGACGGAAAATAGAAGTTAGGCCAAGCGATTTTTTAAGTAAGTTCAATTTTATAGATTTTATGAAGTGGGGGACAAAATGTCAAGATCACACCTTATGGTATCAAATTTATGTAATTTTCTCAGAATTCAAAATGCGTAATTTTTTTGGCTAAATAATGGTTCATACGTTATAACTCAACTCCTCTACAATTATTTTTCTAATAATTTATCTTATTATCAAACTAAAGTAATAAAAATATATGATGACTATATCCAACAAATCAAATCAGGAAAAAAAGTTATTAAGAACTTTACTTATTGGTCTCTTGGGTTTGTTAAAAATCCAGTTTGACTTAATACTTATGCTAGTTAACCTGGGTATGACCAATTAATATGATAATAACGATATGATTAACTCAATTTTGTGATAGATAGATGTGCCACAAAGTAAAAATTTCTTCAACTTTCACACTCAAAAAAAATATAACAAGTTAATCGCAGCAAAAAATTGCTTTAATTTTTCACACTCAAGAAAATATAACAAGTTAATATTATTCCTCTAATAACTAAAAAAGGAGATTTTCATTTATGTTACGTGATTCAGCATCGCGTGCTAAAATATAATATTTTTTGTATGACCTTTTTTACTATTTCACTGTATCACTGTGGAGAATGGAGAAACATTCAGGTTGGGAGCTCATTCCCTATTGGGAAGTTTTTCAATAAACTAAAAATTCAAATTTTCTCTTTCTCCTGTAACTAAGGAGATCTGCCAATCGAAACAGAACAAATCATTGCAGATCCTTAATGAGGTAACAAAAAAATATCTTACTCGATATAAATCTAAATTAGTCGGATAAGTAAATAATGAATACCAAATGGTAATACTCAAAATAATCACACCAATATATTTTCATGTATGATCTTACCATTTCAATATAACACTAGAATATAATCTCGTTGATAAACTTGATAAAAATGATAAGATAATGGCACATCATGAGGAAATATTTTGCCACAAAATCGACATATATAATTGCGTTTATTATAAACCACCATGATTATGTTTTCTTTAACTGAATGGACCTGGGAGTAATATTTATTACTCATTATGTTCTTTTTTATTTGTTCTATATTAATTTGATACTCCACTTTAAAAATATTTAGCTAAAGGTCAATACCAAACTTTCCACATTGGGATTTGTTTTTTTAAAAATTTAATTTAACTACTCGTTCTTTATTTAGTTATTTATTAGTAAAGATAATATTAAAAATAATAATAAATCTTCTTGGATTTATTAAAATAGATAATTAAAATTAAAGTTACTCAATCTATATTCAAATAGAAATAGGGTTACACATGAGTTACAATCAATTCTTAAGTCTTGTCGGCATTATATAATCTAGAGTATGACAAAGAGGGTAACATTTTCTAAATGCTCGTAGCCTCTCAATTATAAGTATAGTGCGCAACATATCTATAACTATAACTTTACTAAACACGACTTCGTAGTCTCTCTAAGATATATTAACCTAGTGCTTTGAACATTGACCTGGGTGCATCAGCACTCGATGCCATAACTTAACTGAGAGAACCAACTCTACATCACATATAACTTCAGGCATACATAAATTGGGCATAGCAAGTTTCATAATATAAAGTCTTTAAAAGATTTCCCCATTCATAAAAGTTTTAAGTTTAAAACATTATGACATAAGAACAAACATGGAATATTGTTAAGGTATGCATAACTAAACAACTAATCTGTGAAGACTTTAAGACATAATTATGAATGGTACGTTACTGACAAGTACCCGATATACTACATAGATAGGAATATTGAATAAAGAAAACTACATCCAGAACATCAAGTGGGGTTCACACAGGCTGGAAGAGTGTGAAAAGCCTAGCATGGAGTCGTTTCACTTAAATATCCATACATACGTTGTAAAATATAGTGATATAGTGCTCAGCAAAAGAGACGTGACTATATATGAAATAGTACCCATTTGTAAAACGTAACTGAATAAAATAATAAAGGAATACATGAAGAAAAGGGCAATTTTCACGACCCATGTCTACATCCTGGACGCACACGTTTAGAATAACGAATGGCTCCAAGCTAACCCTTGTCTTAGCATAAATCTATTGTGACGGAACTACTACAAAAGAATCTTAAGTGGAAGCTTTTTATAAATAATAGCCAAATACTTTTATAAGTAAAGAACATCTGATAAGATACTGAAAATATAATCAAAACACTAAAACTCGAGCTGAAACTAACATACTCTCTATCTGAAAGCCTTCTAAAAATTAATAAGTTGTTGGGATAAATTCCCAGCTAACTCTAATGTCTGAAGACTAAAATAACAATAACTAGTCAAGGCTCCAGTCCCCTCTGAGGATAAGGACTCACCGCTATCAAATGCTGGAAATCACCGGGAGAAACTAGCCGCAATGCCGAGGCCGGGTATCTAAGCCTATCTCATAAAATGATATAGCACACGAGAGCATGCAATCAGTAGTTAGAATATACTGAGTATGTAAGATGTAAATAAAAACATACATATACTGATAACTTGTAAATTGAACTGAAATAACATATAAAGACTCTATCAGAAATCATGAATACAACAATATTCAGATCTATAGAGAACATTAAAAACCTGATAAACGATTTTGAAGTTCATAAGCATGTCCTAAAATATAATAGACTCAACAAGACTGAGGACTTGACCACACAAATGGTGGAGTGTCTATTAAATCCCGACATATAACCACAATATTAGACATGAAAATCGATGTTTACCATATGAGTTAGATGTGGAAATTGATGTTTAATCCCCATCAATAGAGCCTACCATATATTGCCATGATACAGTGATAACTGTGTGATTAGTTGCCACTATAAGAGAAACTGGTGTTCTATGACTTGTCAGAGTCATTTTATCTGAAAGTGTCTTGACTATCTAAGAAACAATGAACATACTGAAAATATTGACTTTCAATCAGCATTATTCTTAAAATTCATACTCAAGTGAAAATATCATGACAATACGATATTTTTAACCAAATCTAAATCATCCAAGCTCTAATCATAAATCATGCTAACAATCAGGGCTAGAAAGCATACTATATAAATGAAACCAAGGAATGAATTTCAACGAGTAATAGTCGTGGAAAACTCTAGAAGAATTATTAAAATGGAGGAATTCATAAGCCGATTGGAAAACCTAGCTTCTAATCTCCTACAGGAATAGAAATTTATAACATTGTTGTAAATAATTTGGGGACACAATGGTGAAAGAAAATCCCTTGATGAAGTGCCACATACCTGAAGTGGAAGAATCTCTAACAAGAGCATTGAAATTTGCAGCACTTTGAATGGAACCCTAATTTAGACTCGAGAGGGTCTTCTAACTTCTACATACTGTTCTTATGTTTAGAAGAGAATGAGAGGAGAATTTAATCAATTCCTATTAACTCCCCTTTAAACACACCCCAATACAATGTAGTTTAGGGATTAGGGGCTTGGGATTTTACAAAAATTCCATTGGGTAACTGTTCAAAATCTGTCTGTCAAGATCCAACGGCCTCAAAATGAGTCATTGGTTGACATCATGACTCGTTGGGACCGTTCGATGTTCCTAGGTCTAAAAATTTAGTCTCTTTACTTTGATCAACAGAAGGCAAGGACGACCCGTTAGATGGAACAAGGGGACGTTGAATCCAGTCGTGGTCACTGGAAGGATTTTGAACAGATTCTACACCACTCCCAATGGATGAACAGAACGACCCATTAGATGGAACAATGGGTCGTTGTTTCCACCCCTTTTCACCGGGAGGTGATTTTGAACATTTTCTTGATCTCATTCAACGGCTTCATAGGATGAGTCATTACATCTACCAACAACTCGTTGTCTGGCTCGTTGTTTGGGAGAAGGATTTGTCCAGTTTCTGGACTAGGTTACAACGGGTGACTAGACAACTCTTTACTTCATACAATGAGTTATTCTATACTGCTTGTACTTGGGAAAAAATGGCAGAAGATGACAATGACTCTCCTCCCCGAAGGGTCGTTGGTCCCGATAATGACTATTTTGTTGAGTCATTGTGAGACGAAATTTTTTTGGTTTTCAGGCTTAGTCTGGGGTTTTGCCTTAGGAACTTTTAGGGTGTTATAGCAATCCAAAGAAATATGAAACTATCTTTTTCATTAGGTTAATCATAACATTTACATCATTAATATAAGATGTTTATTTTATGAGTTTCTTTGTAACCGGCATATACCACTATTTAAGCACATGAGTCCTATATCGGCCTGATCGGGTTCCACCCCACCACCTTTCTAAGGTGATGAGATATATATAATATTTTCTATCATTTGGATCCATTTCAAACCCTTACTGGGGTAACATGAAGGAACCTGAACCAATGATATGACTTTTATCCTACATTGCCGTACATAGTTTTAGATATTTGTCACATGAACATGCCTTCTCGGTTAACAATAATCCTCTTAGATATTAATATGAAAATATTGATTAATGTACAATAAACATGTTTCATATTTCATCATCATGTGAATCACATCATAAGTGAATAACTCATATTTTCAAGTTATCGTTTTTGAAAAAGAATCATAATTTCATAATAATCATATTATGGATATAGAAATAGTGGACTCATGGGATGGAAAGTAATAAGAATCCAAGATTAATAGAGGGAGTTCAGGACATTCGAAGTCTAACATATAAACAATAACGAATGCTTCATAATTGAAGGCATATTTTGCTTATCAGGGAATACTGAAATATTGAAGAACGTGGCATAAGGAGAGAAATACAAGTTCAATTTAAGATAGTTAGCATTACATACCTTTATCTCTCCAAAACATCTAAATAAGACCCCAATATTTGGAGTAGAACACCTAAACCTTCACTTGAATATTTGAGAAAGGTTTTCTTGAAAACCCTAAGATTGTAGTATAGAATCTTGTTAATAATCCATGTATAATGGTTAGAAATATTTAGAATAGAAATAGTTTGATATGGTAGTATGGGATATAAAAGTGGTTCTAGGAATTATAGAAGAGAAGAGAATGAAAATCTTAGAAAAATATAGATTTAAAGTTGTTGTCATGAGCAACTTATAGTGCCACAACTAGTAGGTGCGCCTACATGGGAACTAGAAATTTTCCAGTTATTGCGTAATTGGAGGCTCTATCCTTTGTGCTATTGACGGTCCGTACTTGGACACTCACGATCATATGTGGACAATTAGGATTTTATGAAAACTAATTTTGAGGTTCCAACTACGGTACCAGGTATGTAATACTCCCGAAGGGCCTAAGAATAGACCCGAGAGTTGAAGTTGGAAACTTTAGAAAATTTGGAATTTTGCACGAGGACAACTTGAGGTATGAATCGTGGTGAGGACCTACGAATCATGACTCGAATTGTGATGAATTTTAAGAGCCTGAGGTCATATCACGGGTGGTCCTACGAATCGTGACACGTAGGTACGACTCGTGGTTACGAGTCGAGGTGAAATTATCAGTGGTGCCAGAGTGAGTTGTCACGGGTCATAGTATGACTCGTAGGATGTAGCAACGAGTCGTGATGAGGAGCCGGTTAAGCGTCGTATTTGTATGGGTGGATGGTACCACGACAGACAGTACTACCCGTAGGATGGCACTACAAGTCGTGGTATGCGAGTCATGGATAGATTCAAAATATTTAAAGTAGAAGTGACCACAAGTCGTGACTGTAGGACGACTCCGTGGTCGGGGCCAGATCTGTTTTTTTAGAGAAATTTTATTAAGGGCAAATTCGACTTTTTCTATTACCTTTTGGACCCAAACCACGTGGTTTTGAGGCCGGGACAGGGTATTTTCAAGAGGAAAAACTCATGCTAAGTCTCATTTGGCATTTGCAAGAACTAGAGAAGGGAGTAGGAGGAGATTCAATGGTTCTTCTTCAATTCTTCAAGTTTCCACCTAGGGTTTTTCAAGGAGCAGAAGCAAGTAATTCCAAGTATGGGTTTTTTAATGGGTATCCTAGTCCCTACCACCCCAAGTTCTCCCTAATTCTATGTTTGAAGTTACCAAAACTTTATGGGTCTTTATCAAATTTCATGACTTTTAAAATTTGAAATGAGCTTGTTGTGGTATGCCTAACTTGTGTATTTCGAATTTATTTGGGCTGACTTTACTTGTTTATTCAATATCTTTATGATTTAACCCCTCCAAAAAAAAAAAAAGTATAGATGCCTCCAATCATGAGATTTTAGTAAAGTTCATGTTCATGATGATTTCGCTAGCATAATATGAATTATTAAATTTTAAGTATGTCTTCAACTACCATGTTATTAAGGATCATGTTCCCATAAATTTAAGTATTTCAAGCATGATTGAAATTATGGGCAATGCCCACATGTATCTTATGATTTATGAACTAGGATTTTGACGATTCACTAGCCTAATTTCATGGCTAGTATTACGAATTCTCAAGAATGATATGATTCTCACAATTTAACAAGCCATGCATGCTATTATGAATTTCTATGAGCACGTTGTACGTTTTAGGAGTAGTACTTAACACCCAGTAGGTTCGGGGCCTTGGTTACACTCCTAAATCTCAGAATAACGTGCCACCATAGGTTATGCTTGGGACCTCTTCAGTGACTGTCCCCATGCCATACGGGCCTTCACGAGTGATATCACACCTTCATGGTTCATACCCTTGGCAAGGTATGAATGACTCCCGACGAGGTTTACAGGTCAGGCTCCATGTGTGCTCATATGGGGTATGTCGGTTGTAGAAATCTCCCATCGTTCCTCATGGTTTTAATGCATGCATGATTATGTTCTTTTGGCTCAAGTTATATTTTATGAACATGTTTTTCTCACATGTTACGATTATGACAGGTTTACGAATATTTTGGAAATCTTGAGCCTTATGATATACCACGATTTCATTCTTATGATCATGATGTCCCCACTCCTATAACTTTTATAATTTTTTTAGTATTGTTTTGCATACCTTACATACTCAGTACCTTTCAAGTACTGACCCACATATTTTCAGAATCTAGTTCACAGGTTCAGCATCGTTCCTAGCTTGCTCCAATTCTGCTCTTAGCTTTCAGTGGGGATTCCTCATGATTCAGGGCTTCTCATGTTCGAACCCCGTTTATCTTTTGTTTTCAAAATGTTGGGGTTAGTTGGGGCTTTTTCCTTTTAACCCGTCTATTATGATTAGAGGCTTTCGGGACATAATCAGAGTATACTGCTATTTATGCTTGGATTATGTATCACCGTTTATATTTCATGTCACGCTTCATTTAAATTCATGATTTGCCAAGTTCTTCCGCCTTATGTGTATGAATTAGATATATGCTCACGGCATGCTGACTTGTAGTCTGGGCTTCTTGTCCCGTGTCTACGATCCGGGTGTACTTTTGGGTCATGACAAACTTGATATCAGAGCAATAGGTTCAGATGTGTCCTAGGGAGTTTGAAAGCCGTGTTAGGTAGATTCTTTTTCATGGGTGTGAAGTGCCACACTGATCTCGGGCAAAATAGCACGCCGGAGTGATGCTTTATAACTTAATTTAGTCTTGTTTAGCTAATTAATTATATACATTTTCATGTGATTTATATAAATGTGAATATATGTACTAACCAACATGATTAGTCCTTGTTTTGTAGGTTTAAATGAATGTGGGGAACTAATTTATAAGTTGGTGAAGTAGAGGAATGGAGTCGGGAGCAACTTGCAAAAGTCGGCAAGAAGCATGCCTTGGCAAGGTTGGCGCACGCCAGCAGCATGCCACGCTGTGCGTGTGCCGCGGGGCCTGCCGCCGTGCCCGCCCATGCCAGGCGCAAGAGGAAGCGCAGCAAGCAGGCAGGGCACCTGCGCGCCGGCGCCGCCACGCCAGGTGACTCAGTGCCAGCGCCATGCCACAGTGCTGCACGAGCAGCGTACTCACGCCGGCCATCGCGACAACCTCGGGCATCTTGGCATCCTGGAGGCAATTTCCAGTGTGCCTCCTCGTTACCTTCATGTCATGGAGGCAGTGCTCAAGGATACACTCCAGACACGGAGCCATTCCACGACAGACATAATATTGCAAATTTCTCATTTACTATAAATAGGTCCCTTAGCTTCTAAAAATCATTTTGTCACGATTTATTTCTGAAAACCACCTAGAGTGAAGGGGAGAAGTGGAGAACTCACCTAGGGTTCATCAATTTCATCTTCTCTTCTACCAATTCTTGTAAGATGTGTTACTTTAACAATGTTTCTTGTAATTTTACAAACTTGAATGGCTTGAAACCTTCCTCTTAGGTTGAAGCCATGAGTTCTGATTGTGTTTTTACGAATTTGATTTGGAATTTATGTTATTGATTGTTGTTTTGTCTTGAATTCTTAATTATTGGTTGTTTTTATAATTGATCACCATGAAAACACACACGTTAAACTTAGGCAAAATTTTTCTGAGAAAACAAAACCTAGGAAGAACAGTGTAGGAAGCAAGTTTTGTCTTTTGATAAGATTTGTGGTTAGGATAGAAATATACCTAATTACCTTGCTTGGTTGATAAAATGGGAGGAGAGAAAGACACAAGCTTAGATTTGTCACTCCACCACTCGAAGAAGTAGTTGTGAAGCTAAGTTTGGTTAAATGGTTGGAGGTATGGAAGGACCCTAATCAATGGCATAACCCCATAAACCACCTCCACGTAATTGAATTGCCACGAACTAGAATTAGCATCCTCGTCACAATGTAGTAGTGAGGCTACTTTGTCGTGTTTAGAGGTACGGAAGACCATGAACATGATATTCTAACTATGTGAGACAACAATTGATAGTTTCATACTTAAACCATTGAAAATCGTAGTAGCGCATGATTATCCGGCTTTTAACTCTATGTTGCCTCTGAATGGATTCAGAGTATTTCTGCTGACGACCACATTTAGACTTAACTAAATTTCTACAAAACTTATAATCTACACTTGTGGTATTTAATATCACACTTGAACTCGATAGTTAGCTCAATTGGTCTAGTCCCTGCAGCTCGACATCCGGCTCCTTTGCAAAAAGAGCCACTATATTACTTGTACGACCTGTACACCTCGGGGCACGCAACACACATCTATGACGAAGAGGCTACTAAACGTTTTAGAAAATGTTCCCATATTTCATGATCTATGTCGTGCAGTGAAAATCTCTCCATCCTTCTAATTCGTGTTATTCTAATTGAAGAAAATTATGGCCCTTAAGGATAAACGGAAGGAAGAACAAAATGATGAGGTCCACGAGGGTGGCCATGAGAATGGGCGTCAACATACCCCACCTGTTTTGAGCCCCAAGCACCACAGAGCTAGCTGCCCATGCCAGTTTCGAGTGGCTATCCAAGTTTGCAATGTGCCTTGACCGCCAGTCAACCACAGGCTGTTGCGCATGTTCCACAAAACGGCAACAGAAACGACAGCAGATTAGGACTTTTTAAGGATGAACCTTCCCGAGTTCACAGGGGCAAAGGTGGAAGAGGATTTACATGAGTTCATTGAAGGGATCCTGAAGTTCACTCAGGTTATGAGGGGTGACGAATGAGGAGTGTGATTCTTGGCCTCTTATCAGCTGAAGGAGGTCACTTATATTTGGTTCAAGCAATGGAAGGACGCAGGGAAACGGGAGCGCGCCCTATCAGCTGGGATGAGTTCCACATGGCCTTTCTCGATAGGTTCTTCCCTCGAGATGAGGGAATTGAAAGCATCCGGAGTTTGTTAACCTCAAACAGTGGAAAGATGACGGTGCTAGAATATTCACTTGAGTTCACTTCGCCTGTCAAAGTATGTCCCGGAGCAGGATGGACCAAAGGGCACGAGGGAGCAAGATTCGTGGTGGAGTAGCCGAAAGTATCCGACAGGGATCAAGTAACAACCATGCTTCATTAGGATATGATCACCCACCGATAGTCCTCTATGCCCAAAAGAGGATGGAGGCAGCTCAAATGAGGCAGAGAGAGGCCAAGAATGCAAGAACTGATAGCCGCATGTTCTCCCAGCCGAGGCTAGGGGGTGGGCCTCACCTGTGGTCCCAACACAGGTCCATTACACTCAGCACCATCTTCAGCTAGTACCCCATCATAACCTCGAGACGATAAGAGGAGCAGAGCCTCAGGTTCGAGGGGTCAGAATAGCATCTGCACAGAGAACATCTTTCATCTTGTGCTAACTATGGAAAGAATCGCACCAGGAAAATGTTTGGTGGGCTCAAAGATGCTTATTTTGGTGTGGCAACCCGGACAGAGACTCGTGGATTGCCCCGCAGCTAGGCCGGGGGTAGTGGAGCCTGCACTTCAGCAGCTAGTTCAGCAGTTCCAGTGGCACTCAGCTCAGCAGGGTGCTTCGACGGTTCAATCTCAAGGCCAGTGCCAGAATCAGTTTTATGCACTTGGCCCCCGACAGGAGCAAGAGACTTTTCCCGATGTGGTTGGGTGGGTATGTTGCGATTCTTTCTTGACGCTTATGCTTTGTTAGATTCGGGAGCTACACTGTCTTTTGTGGCACCTACTTGCTAGTCACTTTGGAGTCAGTCCTAAAATTTTGTCAGAACCATTTTCTATATCTGCTCGTTGTGATTCAATCGTAGCGAGGCGGGTATATAGAGGTTGCCCTATTGCAAGATGTGCTAAGGTTACCCTCGTAGATTTAGTAGATTTGGCTATGACTTATTTTGACATCATCTTGGGCATGGATTGATTGTTTGCATGTTATGCTTCTGTTAACTATAGAACTCGAGCGATGGAGTTCCGATTTCCAGGTGAACCGATTTTAGAATGGAGGGGAGGTTCAGTGGTACCTGTAGGCCGCTTATCTCCTATCTCAAGGCTATAAAAATGATTTTCAAGGGTTGTATTTACCATTTGGTTAGGGCCAAGGATGTCACATCTGGAGACCTCGACCATTCAGTCAGTCCCTATGGTATATGAATATCCCGAGGTATTTCCAAATGACCTACCCGGTGTTCCTCCCGAGAGGGATATTGAATTTGAGATTGATCTTTTATCCGGGACATAGCCCATATCAATTCCTCCTACCAAATGCCCCAGCCGATCTAAAAGAGTTAAAGGAGCAGTTGAAGGATTTGATGGATATGCTCGCTTGGATCGAGTAAGTCCTCATGGGGTGCCCCCCGTGTTGTTCGTCCATAAGAAAATGATTTTCGGATGTGTATTGACTATGCCGCTGAACAAGGTCACCACCAAGAATAGATACCTCTTTACTCCAGGATTGATGACCTATTCGATCGCTCAGGGTACAAATATTTCTCCAAGATAGATCTCAGATTCGGTATCATCAGCTACCAGGGTTCGGAAGAGCGACATTCCGAAAACTTCTTTCAAGACTTGGTATGGACATTATGAATTCTTTGTTATGTTCGGACTAACCAACACCCTTGCTTTTTTATGGATCTAATGAACAGGGTATTCGAGGCATATCTAGACATGTTTGTGATTGTGTTCATTGACTACATATTAATATACTCCAGGAGCAAGGAGGAGCATGCCGTATTACCTGAGGGTAGCACTTCATACCCTCAAGGATAACTAGCTATGCCAAGTCTAGCAAATGAGTTATGGCTGAAATCAGTTTTATTTTGGGACATGTAGTGTCAAGTGAAGGTATAAGGGTGGACTCCTGCAAATAGAGGCGTAAAGAACTGGCCTAGACCGTAAAATCCTTCTCGGAGAACAGAGCTGGGCTTAGCAGGTTACTATCGAAGGCTCGTGGAAGGTTTCTCATCCATTGCAGCCCCACTGGCTAGACTGACTTAGAAAAAGGTGAAGCTCCACGGTTGAAGGGTTGTGAGAAGCGCTTCCAGAACTGAATGCTAGACTCACTTCAACACCGGTGTTAACTTTGCATCGAGGGTACCGATGGCTGTGGTGTATATTGTGATGCTTCGAGAGTCAGACTGGGCGGCTAATGCAGCATGGGAAAGTCATAGCATATGCATTCCAAATAGATGAAAAGTCATGAGAAAATTACCCAACCCATGATCTTGAGTTGGTCACGGTGGTATTTTCTTTTTAAGGTAAGAAGCACACTACTTTTATGGGGTTCATGTAGATGTATTCATGGATCAAAAGAGCTTACAATATGTTCATACAGAAGGAACTAAATCTTCAACAACGAAGGTGGTTGATCTATATAAGGACTAAGACATGAGTGTCCTTTACAACCCGGGTAAGGCCAACATGGTGGTGGATGCCCTTAGTAGACTTTCTATGGGAAGTGTGTCACATATGAGTGAAGACTAGAAGGGCCGGTAAAGGAGGTACATCGACTCTGCATGGGTTGGAGTTAGATTAGTTGGTTCGACCGATGGTGGGGTAGTAGTTCAGAACGGGCCGGTGGAATCGTCCTTTGTAATGGAGGAAGGCTAAACAAGATGAAGATCAAATATTGCAAAAGTTGAAAGAAACTCATTCAAAATCTTAAAGGTAGAAGTCTTCTCCAAAGGGGAGATAGTGTTCTTGGATACCGTGGTCGCTATGTTTTGAACGTGGGGGATTTGAGGAGTAGGATGTTGGATGAGGCTCACGTATCCAGATACCCTATCCATCCAGGTGCCAATAAAATGTATCATGCCTTGAATATAAAGGAAATCTACTGGTGGAATGGCATGAAGAGGGATATTGCAGAATTCGAAGAAAGGCGCCTGAATCTGCCAACAAGTAAAAGCTTGACATCAGACCAGGGGGGTGTGTACTCCAAGATATCAAACATTCCTACTTGGAAGTGGGAAGAAATCAATATGGACTTTGTAACAGGTTTAGCCCACAATGTAGATAGTATGACTCCATTTGGATTGTGGTCGACAGGTTGACCAAGGCTACTCATTTCCTACTGGTCAAAACCACCGATTCAGCAGAAGATTATGATAAGTTATACATCCGAGAGCGGTTAGGATTGCATGAGTTCTTTTCCATTATATCAGATAGAAATACTGATTCACCTCTCACTGGGAGAACTTTTCAAAAGGGACTTGGCACCCAGGTCAAGCTTAGCACGACATTCCATCCGCAAACAGATGGTTAGGCGAGTGGAACCATCCAAACTCTTGACGACATATTGAGAGCTTGTGTTATTGACTTCAAGGGTGTTGACGAGCATTTTTCCTCTATTAAGTTTTCCTACAACAACAACTATCACTCTAGCATTAAGATGGCACCGTTCGAGGCTTTTTATGAGCGAAGGTGTAGATCGCTATTGGGTGGTTGAAGTCGCGGTGAGGCTTCTGTTAGTGGGTCTAGATTCAGTCCATTAGGCTGTGGAGAGAGTTTAGTTAATAATAGAAAGGTTGAAAATGGCTCAAAGTCGCCAAAAGTCTTATGCGGATGTGAGGAGAAGAGAGCTTGAGTTCGAGATCGATGATTGGGTGTTTCTGAAGGTATCTCCCATGAAGGGAATAATGATATTTGAAAAGAAAGGGAAACTCAACCCCGTTATGTTGGCCCATACTGACCAGAGACGAGTGGGTGAGGTGGTAGCTTATGAGTAAGAGTTACCTTCGCAATTGGCTTCAGTTCATCCTCGTATTTAATGTATCTCTTGGAAAAGTGCATAGGAGATCCGATCTTGGTGGTTCCAGTGGAAGGTGTTAGCATGAAGGGTAGCCTCGCTTATGAAGAAATTCCTATTGAAATCTTGGATTGTCCGTTCAAGGATGAGGAAACAAGGAAGAGCTTAGTAAAGGTGTTATGGAGAAATCAGCATGAGGAGCTCGTGGGAAGCTGAAGTGGATATGATGGCTAAATACTCCCCACGTATTCCCTACCGGTCCAATTTCAGTTTGAGTTATCAATTTTTTCCCCAGACCTCTAATTAGTTTTTTTTATGTTCCGTTCATACGTGCAAGTTTGTTTTATGAAGTTTATATATATGTGTGTGATGTCTGAATTCAGTCCATATGTAGTTCTTTTTCGGGGTAGTCGTTCCATCAGTTTTCGGCTTAAATGATTAGTTTTGCATATGGTAATTGTATATTTCTTGTTTATTTCTGTTTCCTACATTTGAGGACAAATGTTTCAAGGGTGAGATATTGTATATCTCTGAAGGGCCTAAGAATAGACCCAGGAGTTGAAGTTGAAACTGTAGAAAACCTGGAATTTTTCACCGTGATGACTCAAGGTACGAATCATGGTAGGTGACCACGACTCGTGACTGAGTCGTGATGAATTTTGGGAGCCCGAGGTCATATCACGGGTGGTCCATGAATCGTGATTTGATAGGTACGACTCATGGTTAGGTCGTGTAAAATTCTCGGTGGTGCCAGAATGAGTCATCATTGGTCATGGTACGACTCATAGGATGTAGCAACGAGTCTTTATGAGGAGTTATGGTTCAGTCATATTTAAGGGTGGATGGGAAGCCACGACTGACAGTAATGACCCCATAGGATGGCACTATGAGTCATGGTATGCGAGTCGTGGCCAGATTCAGAATATTTAAAAGTGGTGAGGTGACCACGAGTCGTGGGATTGGTATGACTTCATGGTACGAGTCGTGGTCGTGCCACATCTATTTTTCAGGAAAATTTCATTAGAAAATTCAACTTTTTCTATGCTTTTGACCCTAAACCACGTCGCTTTGAGGTCGGGACAGTGGTCTTTTCAAGAGGAAAAACTCATGCTAAGTCTCATTTGGCATTAAGAACAAGAGAAGGAGTAGGAGGAGATTCAAGGGTTCTTCACCCTTCAAGTTTCCACCTAGGATTTTTCAAGGAGTTAAGAAGCAAGTAATTCCAGGTATGGGGTTTTGAATGGGTAGTCTAGTCCCTACCTATGACCAAGTTCTCCCTAATTCTATGTTTGAAGTTACCAAAACTTTGCTGGGTCTTTATCAAATTGCATGATTCCTTAAAATTTTAAATGATTGAAATTAATTAAAATACACATTTAAAATTTTGAATTTCAAATTTATTTGGGCTGATTTACTTGTTTATTCAACATCTTTATGATTTAACCCCCCAAAGTACGCATACCCAATCATGAGAAATTTTGGCAAAGTTCATGGTCATGATGATTTCGCTAGCATAATACGAATTATTGAAATTTAAGCATGTCTTCAACTACTCATGTTATTGAGTGATCATTTTCCCATAAATTTAAGCATTCCAAGCATGATTCAAATTATGGGCATTGCCCACATGTAGCTTATGATTTATGAACTATGATTTTAGCCGATTCAAAGGCCTAATTTCATGGCTAGTATTACGAATTCTCAAGAATGATATGATTCTTAATGATGAATTAGCCATGCATGTCATGTATGAATTTATATGAGCACGGTTCATATTTTAGGAGTAGAACTTATCACCGAGTAGGTTCGGGGCCTAGGTTATGCCCTGAATCTCGTAACTATGTGCCACCATAGGTTATGCTGGGACCTCTCAGTGACTATCCCCATTTGCCCTACGGGGCCTTCAAGAGTGATATCATGCCTTTCATGGTTCATATCCTCGACAAGGTATGAACGACTTCCGTCTAGGTTTACAAAGGTCGCCTACATGTGTGCTCATATGAGGTATGTCGGTTGTAGAAATCTCCACTGTTCCTCTTGGTTTAATGCATGCATGATTATGTTTCTTTGGCTCAAGTTATATTTTATGAACATGTTTTTCTCACATGTTACGACTATGAAAGGTTTACGAATATTTTGAAAATCTTGAGCCTTATGAAATACCTACGATTTCAGTCTTATGATCATGATGTCCCCACTCCTATAACTTTTATGTTTCTTTAGGTTTTTCTGCATACTCCTTGCATACCAGTACCTTCCAAGTATTGACCCATTTATTTTCAGGATCTAGTCTGTAGGTTCAGCATCGTTCCTAGATTGCTCGCCTTGTCTCTCGCCTGCTGGTGAGTCCTCATGATTCGGGACTTCATGTTCGGACCTTGTTTATCTTTTGTTTTCAGAATGTTGGGGTTAGTCTTGTCCCTTCAACCCTTCTATTAAGGGATTATATAGCTTTGATCAGTTGTGCATTTCTATTTATGCTTGGATTATGTATCACCGTTTTTTATATTTCATGTCACGCTTCATTTAAATTCATTATTTTTAAGTTGTTTTCACCTTATGTGTATGAATTAGATATATGCTCACGTCATGGGTTGACTTGGAGTCTTTCGAGGCTTCTTGTCTCAGGCCTACGATCCGAGTGTACTCTCGGTCATGACAAGGTATGATTGCACTAGGTGAACTAACCACTCCTCTTCTTGAGAAAGAATACACTGTCATTAGCAATATGATAATCCAACTAAGTCTCGGATTGGATTCAGAGACTTAGCATCTATTAAATTACTAATATGAGCAAACATATGATTTGGATGCCTTAAGATGTAAATTTAGTTAATTGATAATGAGGGAAGTAAACTAAAAATTTAGATCTAACGGAAAATGTTTTAAATCAATGAGGATTAAGCTAAGGCTATGTCCACACCCTAGGTTTGATCTACCTAGATTTCAATTAGATTCATTATGTGGCTTTTCATAATATGCAACAATCACTAAGCAATCACTCAATATCTTTCAACAATCAAGTAATGTTTTTCTAAATCACCTTTTCAAATTGACAAGAATTTAACCCACATCGATTATAAATTGTCAAGTAGATTCAACATATTTCTAAGAGAGTCTATTTTATAGGGGTTATGCCTTGAGATTTTATTGGATTTGATATGTGCCAAATTCTAATTAGCGCTTAAGCATAGTTGGGATAAATTGACATGGATTGATATTTGCAACCACCAATTTAATTAGAAAATCAAGGATCAATTAAATATATTAAATTCCAATATCAATTTATCATAATTGAGATTTATAGGTTTCACACCCAATTGGCTTCACACCCTTAAATAATAATTTAACATCTCATGATTCAAGATGAAGGAGAAAGCATTGAATTAATCATCATCAACTTACAAATGTGAGTAGAAGAGAGAGAATTCAAAACCCTAAATGATCTTCATAAGTAGCTTTCTGAAATATAATGGCTAATCTCCAAAAACTCTATTTATAATGTTCTTCTTTTTCAAGAAAAACAAAATAGCTATTTATATTAAGCCCAAACCCAATTTAATTTCGGACTGCGCAGTTACGATGTACGAACCATATATTGGATTTATGATCTGTAGATTTCACTGCAAGTTGGATTCCTTATGTAATATGTAGGCGGTCTGAATCAACTATTGATCATACTGGATCTGCAGTCCGTATCTTCCTCGTTTTATTTAATTTTCAAATGCAAACTCTCTGGAATCCTCTTTGATCTAAGGCTTTTATTTATGGTCCATATTTTGAATCTATTGATTGTATCTTCTTTTGTATGTTTGAGTTTCAGGTTGCAATGTCTCTAAATCTCACTTTGAGTGGGCATTCACGGTCCGTCAATTGTATCTATGGATTGTAAATAGCACTGTATGCTACTTTCAGACTTGCAACTTCTCTGAAGATGATCCACGGTGTATCAGATGAACCACATTGAATTTGCAGTCATATGTAATAATTTTTGTAGCAATATATCTTCGATTGGTGTACTTTGCTCCAAATTATTTGGATTCCTGGAAACTTAGCAAAATAAAATTAGAATTTACTTATAATAGTACTTAAAAAGCATGAAAACCTGCTATGAAAATAAGTACAAAGTGGTGACTCCTTATGATTCAAGGCTCCATGTTCGGAATTTGTTTATATTTTTTCCAGAATGTTGGGGTTAGTTGGGGTCTTGTCCTTCAACCCGCCTAGCTATGATTAGAGGCTTTCAAACTTAATTTTAGTATTCCGCTATTTATGCTTAGATTATGAATTACAGTATCTTATATTTCATGTCACGTTTTCATTTAAATCTGTCGATTTTTAAGTTAAGTCTCTGCCTTATGTGTATGAATTAGATATGTGCTCACCCATGGGTTGACTTGGAGTCTGGGGCTCCTTGTCCCATGTCTACGATCTGGGTGTGTATTTCAGGTCATGACACCTACCTAAGAACCGCACCAAGGTACCGTGAAAAAGACCAGAAGAATTGATAACTGGAAGAACTCAAGGTACAAGAAGGAGTCATAGATTGTAACGAAGGTACGAGTCGCACTTTCATGCCATCTCAGGGAAGTTAACAAAGATGCCAGTAGTTACAAGATCAAGCCATGGGAAGATTGTACGACTCGTACGTTCGTGGTATGAGTTATACCATATTCCCCAACACTTAGCCAGATTCAGCAGAAGTTAACCAAGGTACGAGTCAAGGTATGACCCGTATACAATGCTATTATAGGTTGTAGGTGAAGGGCATATAGTTTATGGTAGTTTCCTTTTTTTCTAGGAGAAGGGTCCAATTATTTTTATAAATATTATTTAGGTGATTTTCAGTATAGAGAAGTGAAAAGAGATGTGATTAGAAGTAATAGATACAAGTTGTTGTGAATTTTAATTCAAGTCTTGGAGATTTCTTTCATGAATTTCTCTTTGTTCTTGATTATTCAGCATCAAGTCCTACAATATTCAAAGCAGGTTTTCTTTCAACCATTGTTGAAGTATTCAATTATGTGTTTGCTCATCAATGCTAATAACAATCTTACAATTATGATAGGCTAAATCTTCCACAACTAGATTGTGGGAACCAGGATTAAGAACAGGTTACACAAAATAATTTGAAATCAATGCTAAACGCTTCTATTGTATGCTCTTCATCTTTAATGTTTCTTAATGAAATGCAATCTTAAGACTTGTTCGAATTGTTTACTTGCTTGAACCTAGAGAAGTGGAGATTAGGAAAAGAGAATTACAAAGCCTTAATCTTTATGGGTGATTTTATTACTTGAGTTGCGGTCGCGGGATAGTTAATTTTGAACAAAGTGATAACATTGAATTGAAATCGCTAATGAGACCTAACCCGGTGATTGAGTATAGTCATTAAATGGGGAAGAACCAGTTGTTTGGATGAACCCTAGTTATCAGTTCTACAAATAAGCTTTAGGATAGATCACGAGTGTAAACTGAAGTAGTTAGAACCTATGTGGAACACTTACCCTAGTTAATTACAAATCTTGATAAACAACATCCAATTTCAATCTTGTTTTACAACTATTTTCAATAAACACCCTTTTTGGAGATAACAAACCTAAAAGCTTAAATACCTGCATTAGTCTAGTTCTTACCATATTCCCTAGATCAACCCCAAACCTTTGTTTGCTTCTTTATTAACAACATCCACTTCATACTTTATTAGGAGTGTGAGTTTGAGGATTATCAAAAGGGCACCATTGCCGAGAATACGGCTTAAGAATCAATTAATTTCTTATGTTTAACTTTTAGTTGTTATTTCCTCATTTATGTATTCTTTTTTATTTTTGAACCCACTGGTTGTCTCTTGGTGAATACCAAGTACTTGATGGAGCGGAAAACCCATGATTCCTCTTTGATCTTGAATTAGAGCGAACACTACAAAGAATGGAGAACTTAGAGCAAAGAGAGGCCTGGTCTTGTTGAAGAAGCAGGCAAGCTGCACTTTGCAGCTTCGAGATGCCCGGGATGAAGTTGTAAATGTTGGCTTCATTGAAGGGGCAATAGAGGCCATATATATGCTCTTTCAGTTTTTTGATGAGGATGACTTGAATATTGATGAAGTCGGGTCAAATCGGAGCTATCATGCCACTACCTTTGCTTGCTGGGGCAAAGTTTGACATCAATAGAACCATGATAGCTTGCCGAATATGAAAGAGGTGTTTAGTAGGCATGCACAGATGATGCCAACCTGCACTTGATGAACTTCATCAAAATATGCAAGGCGTATAGGTTTCCCGGTGTAAGTCAGGAAGCAATAAGGCTAACACTCTTCCTTCGTTTTTCTAGAGAGACCACCTATTGTTATTAGAGTTGCCCAAAGACTCCATTGCCAACAGGAGGAGCCCAAATAGGCTTAAGAGGTTTTTCTCCGCCCTCCAAGATGCTACAACATATGGATGAGATCTATAACTTCCGACAACTGAATATAGAGGCACTTCATGAAATCTGGTTGAGATTTAAAAAGAAGTTGAATAAGTTCCCGAACCACAAAATTCCTGATGACAACTTGTTGGAGATTTTTTATAGGTCATTGAATAATAGAACAAAATCTGTAACGGATGCTGTGGCGGGAGGAGCATTGATGAGTCATACATGGGAACAAGCTAACACTATTCTTGATAGAGTGACAAAACTAACAGGCTCCGGCACTAGAGAAATGGAAGTAGCTGTAGGTACATATGTTGTTGGTATGACTATAGACAATGAAAAAAGGAGGAGCATGATATGGAATTGACCCACATGCAAAAATCCTTAGACCTACCCATGAAGCATATCATAGGTGTTGAGGCCAAAAAGGTAAATGCAATGGAAGCCTGTGAAAGGAATCGAGGCTGAGAATTCGGGGATTCTGTGGACGCAAACTTCTTGGATAACTAGTGTGGCGAGTTTTTCGAGCCAAAGCCCAAGGGTCTGGACTGTTACACTCGTAAAATTTTAACACATAGATGGCCTATTTCCAGATAAGCAAGAGTATTTGAGTGCCACAGTACATGCTAGAAAAGGCCCGGGAAAAGACCGATGAGAAACTCGTCGAACCATCGCGAAGGAGCCAGGGAAGAGCTCCTCTCGCGATGGCAACGTGTCACGGAGGGAGCCTCCGCGTTGGCTCCGTGACACGTTGTCCTTGTCCAGCTCAAGTATATAAAGCCCACTTCGGTTTATTTCATTATATCAAAATTTCCGAGAAGTCGCAAAAACAGAGGGTACGAAGGATTTTGATAATTATTGTTCGATTACGCCGTCAAACGCAATCTAAATTCAAATTAAGCTCAGATACTGAAGTTATTTAGCAGCAGGGAGCATTCTCAAGGATTTAGTTTCGCGAAATTCGGCCCGATAAATTGTCGCGCTAACAGATAAGGTATGGAATTGCTCCAAATTAGTGTCAATATACTCCTAGCCCATGAGTATTTCTCCCTTCGGACTTTCAAGAAATAGCAAGTTTTTGACCGTTTTTCGATAAGCAAAGTTTGGGCTATTAATATATCGAAAGTGATGTTTTCTTCCATAATATTGGTATATCTAGTTCTAATTGACATATATGTGGAATGCAGCTGGGGAGAAATAGCTGGGAGTACTGACCGAGCCAGTCTCTAGTCGGATAATCCCAAGTAAAGGTATGTAGAGCGCTTTGGCAAGTTAGTAACTTTAGCCTAGTATATATTAAACTCGTAATAGAATTCCCGGAGTTGAATAACGAGTTTTGTGCGAATTCAGTAAACCTGTGTTGTGTTGTTATATCATATTCATCGTAAAGCTAGTGTAAAGCAAAGGGCTTAAATGGCGAGATAACATTTGTGACTCGCATAGCCTAGCATGCGTTTAGCAAGCATGTTTATAATAATATGACATATACTCAGTATAAAAGTTAGTAAAGTAAATCAGACAGACAGATAGTATCTTGGCTACAGTATAGCCACACAGTCAGATGATATCTTGGCTACGTATATTATTAATAGCTTAGATAAAGATCCTGCATTCGCATAGCAAGATGAATCAAGATAACACGTAAAGAGTTCGTATAAGAAATCAGTATGCAGATAGTATTTTTCAGTTTAAATATGTTTGCTATATATGTGATTATTGATTATTGAGACTTGATTGTGTCGTGAGGGATACCTTGAGCGTCCTCGCTGCCCCTGTGTTAGTAACTGTGTCGACCCACCGAGCGGGTGGGTATACGTCACTCCAAGGAGTGGCATGCCATCCGCAGTAGGACGAAGATATGAAGCTTTCCCTATCAGGCTGATCAGCATAGCAGTACAGTTTACCCCGTTGTGCGCATGCGCCCAGGGAACAGATTTCAGATACAGTTACAAGCATGTATACAGTTCAGGAGTTCTCTCGACTAAATAGTTATTTATATCGAGGCCATAGTCGGAGCTGGAGACCCAGGGGGCCGGTAGAGGTGCTCGTAGTTAGTAGATGAGGGAGTGACTTATTTTGGATTGTTTTGACTCAGGTAGGGGTATATTAGATTGTTTGATTGGTTGGCACCTTCCTATTATGGGGCTGGTATTGGTTCTTGCTTGTTATATATGTATTTATATGTTATATATTAGTTAGTAGATAGTAGACGCCACACGAGAGGTACGCTCCTGCCCTATCGCAGTATAGAAAGTCTGATTGAGCGTGTATATCAGTTCTTACAGATTCAGTTATTTCCTGCTATTCAGAGTTGCTAGTTATGCTGTTTATATCGCTAGATGTTCGCTTGCTTTGCATACTGGTACCAAGTGGTACTGACGCCCTTGGGGCACTACATTACTTGCCTGCAGGTACTATAGATGAGGAGGCGATCCCTCGTAATTCCAGCCAGCTCAGAGTCATCAGCTCGTGTCATTCGGAGCTTGATATTCTGAGGTGTAGTTCATTTTCTTGTTGACAGTATGGGTAGGTCGGGGCCCTGTCCCGACCATTTTATCAGTACTCATAGAGGCTTGCAAATTGTATATATATACATCTCCCTGTGGTTAGTTGTGCCGGTCGTGTGAGGCCGTGCATTTTGTTTAGTTGTTTAGCATTTAATTGTGTTGGTCGCAGGGGCCATAATCATAGCGTGGTGACCTTGCCGGTCACGTAGTCATACAATATTCTTATGATTGAGTTACAGATAACTAGACAACATGGTGGCCTTGTCGGCCCGCATAGGTTCCCTTTTATAAGTATGTTTCTAGTTAGCTGAAATTATATACAAGTGGCTATAGGCCCAATGCGTAAGGTCAGATATGTACTCGTTATATAGCCCATTGTTTCCAAAAATCTCGAGATAGAGCTAGCCAGGCACCCGCATGTGCTTAGGGTCACCAGTTAGCAGTCCAGGTCCTACTAGGGCACCAGGCGCCAGTATACCCCCTATGGGCGTGACAAACTTGGTACGCGTGTCGTGTCCTCGGGAGTCTGCAAGCCGTGTTAAGTAGAGTTTTGTCTATGGATGTGTTGTGCACCACATACTATAGGCAGGGAGGCTGGGCGAGGCATGATATGATGGTTACTTTTCTTCTCATTTAGTCATGCTATAGAGCGGTATAGTATAGGGTTGAGTCCCTAAACTTATCATATTTTGTCTACGTATAAAATGGTAGACCAAATAATACCGCCACAGGTAGAGGGAAGTTAGATACAACAGGAGAAGGCACCAATAGGGTGCCTCAGCCTTGGTCAGAATTGGCCCAATCTGAGGGCGATATAGAGCATCATCACGCCCTCTAGCAGTCCCCTTCATTAGGAGCCATTTGGCACCTATTAATCGCCTCCGAGAAGCTTCTGGCCCTACACCATCAGACCAGGAAGTTCGTAGCGCAGTGGTTATGTTGGCACAAATGATGGCCACATGCTGTAGTCAGTGCCACCTATAGCAGTAGAGCCATCAGGTGGATCTGGCAGTTCGAGGGTTAGGGAGTTTTTGGCACCGGGTCCCCCTAATAGCCACTCAGGGTCAGATCGTGCAGAGGACCCCTCAGATTTCCTAGACCAGATGCAGAGAATTTTCCGGGTTATGCATGTGACCCCTACCGAATCAATCGAGATGGCAGTGTTTCAATTGCGGGACATAGCTGTATTATGGTACGAGAGTTGGGAAAGGTATCGAGGGAGATATGTTGCCCCTCCGACCCGGTCTAGCTTCTCGCAGGCCTTTCTGACCGTTACTTTCGGTTATGGGAGATACGGCAGGCCCGGATGGATCAGTTTTTGCATTTGGAGCAGGGGGCGAGGAGCGTACGAGAATATGCTTTACAGTTTGACTCCTTAGCCCACTATGCTCCAGCTTTTGTGGACACCATGCCGCCCAGAGTTCACAGTTTATTATGGGTCTGAACCAGAATACATTGAAGCATGCATAACGGCTACGTTACGAGAAGATATGGATATTGCCTGAGTACAGCCTTTGCCCAGCCTATTGAGGGCCTTAGACAAATGGGCAACAGGCGTAGATGATAAATCAGAACAACACCATGCACAGATCAGATGAAATTTAGAGGGAGGTTCAGAGTGACCCAGTTCCCGGTTGTCGATTGCACTTCTAGACCCCCACCTCCACCATAGCAGCAGCGGGATAGATTTGTTCGCCGAGGGCAGTCGAGTCTCAGGCAGCTTCGAACAGAGATTCCCGCAGCGAGAGAAGGGAGAGCAGGACAGATTCACACCCCAGCCTGCCCTAATTGCAGCCGACCTCACAACGGAGCTTGTAGATATGGCTCCTCAGATGTTATATATGTGGGGCAGGAGGGGCACCGATGAGAGATGTCCGCTGGGGGCAAGAGAGCCGAGATAGTCAGGACAGGGATCCGCAGGGCCACGAGCTCCAGCAGCCCGGCAGGGCGTAGGCCCTCAGGTTCGACAGGTAGAGGCCGAGGTTGATCAGAGCCTTTAGCTCATGTACGGGCTCAAGCTGTACCTATGAATTAACAGAGACAGGATTCAGAGGTGTTCTGCATGTGGTAACATGTATGATGACTATCTATTCATGCCCTGCTTATGTACTGATTGATCAAGGGTCCACTTTGTCCTATATTACCCCATTTGTGGCTCGAAAGTTTACTGTCGACCAAAGAGTTATTACAGCAGCCCTTTTCAAGATTCAATCTATTGGTGACTCTATCATAGCTAGCAGAATTTATCGAGGGTGTACAGTAGAGGTTGCTGGACGCCAGACTACGTAGATCTGGTAGAGCTAGAAATGATTGATTTATACCATTATGGGTATGGATTGGTTAGTGCTGTGCTATCAATTTAGAATGTTGACCAAGACGGTCCGATTCCACTTCCTTCCAGGGAGGCAGGCGAGAGTGGAAAGGCAGCACAGCTACGCCAAAGGGTAGGCTTATTTCCTACCTTCGGGTAGGAAATTGATAAGGATGTATTTACCACCTTGGGGCTTGTGTCTGCGCATGTTCGGGTAGAGTCTCCGACACTCCGCTTGTTCCTATGGTGAATGAATTTCCCGATGTATTTCTAGAGCTACCTGGTATTCCCGTAAAGGGAAATAGATTTTGCAATCGACTTGCTACCAGCATCAAATTTACCGCCCATCAGAGGATCAAAGCAACTCAGAGAGTTAAAGGAGCAGTTGAAGGACTTGTTAGATAAGGAGCCATCAGGCCGAGTACTTCACCGTGGGTGCGCCAGCTTCTATTTGTAAGAAAGAAGGATTGCTCACTCCACATGTGTGTATAGATTACCGCACTGAATAAAGTTACAGTAAAGAATAAGTATCCGCTTCCCAGAATAGATGATTTGTTTGATCAGTTACAGGGGGCTAGATATTTCTCCAAGATTGACTTGCGGTCGATATCATCAAACCAATTTCTGTGAAAGAGACATTCCCAAAATGTGTTTTCGAAGACCCGATATGGATACTTTGAATTTCTAGTTATGTCCTTTGGATTGACGAATGCCCCAACAGTATTTATGGACCTGATGAACAGCACCTTCAGACCATACCTGGACCCGGTTTCGTATAGTATTCATTGATGATATTCTCGCGTATTCTCGCTCCGAGAAGTGAATTCACCGTGCTCATTTACGGACAAAGGCTCTAGATTCTGTGGATTGTCAGTTATATGCTAAGTTCTCCAAATGTGAATTCTGGCTGAACTCAGTAGCCTCTTGGGGCACATTAAAATGGATACGGTATACAAAAAGGACACGCAACAGCAACAAAACATGGCTAGGCCTACCACTCCGACCGAAGTCCGCAGTTTTCAAATAGCAGGATATTACAGGAGATTTGTTGAGGATTCTCTTACTATAGCGGCACCTCTGACCATTGCTGACGCAGAAAGCAGTGAAATTTCAATGACAGAGGCATGTGAGCAGAGCTTCCAGAATTAAAAAGACAGACACCTCCGCTCTAGTGTTAGTATTATCGGAAGGTACAAAAGGCTATTCAGTGTATTGCGACGCATCAGGTGTTGGGTTTGGTTGTGTGTTGATGCAGCACGGTAAGGTAATTGCGTATGCTTCCAGAAAGCTGAGGAAACACGAAAAGAATTACCCCCGCCCACGACCTGGAGTTAGCCGCAGTGATCCACCCCTTAAAGATATGGAGACATTACTTGTATGGCGTCCATATGGATATTTTCACAGATCATAAAAGCCTATAGTATATCTTCACCCAGAGGGAAGGAATCTGCGACAACGCCGCTAGTTGGAGTTATTGTGCATTATGACGTGGATATTCTATATCATCGAAAAGCAAACGGTAGCAGATGCTCAGCCGTAAATCCATGAGAAGTTTGGCGTATTTGCAGCCTGAGCAGTGGGAGTTAATAGAAGATACATCAATTAGCCAGCCTAGCCATTCATGTAGCAGAAACAGAGGACAACAGAGCCAGAATCCGCGGAACACCGCTGTGTCATCATTAGTTGTGGAAGTAAAAGAACGAAAATATGAGGACGGACTCTCTTGGTCCAGCTTAAGGATAGAATTCAGCAGGGAAAGCGCCAGATTTCCAGATAACTGAGGATGAAGTGCTGGGTGATGTAAAGGCCGCCTCCGTGTTCCGTATATTTCAGGCTCCGCCAGCATTATGAATGAGGTACATTGCGCCCGCTATTCTCTTCACCCCGGCGCAACAAAAATGTACCATGATATCAAGGAAAACTACTGGTGGCCAGGTATGAAAAGAGAAATTGCCGAATTAGTAGCCCAGTGTCCTAACCGCCAACAGTAAAAGTGGAAACACCGTAAACTAGGCGGGTTAACTCAGACATAGCTGTGCCTCTCTCCGGAAATGGGAAGCAGTTAATACGGATTTTGTAGCAGGATTACCCTGTACAAGACATAGACAAGATTCCATATGGGTGATAGTTGACAGGTTAACAAAATCAGCTGCCTTCCTGCTGTAGTGAAAGCTACTTTCTCGGTCGAAGATTATGCCGAATTGTATATCGTAGAAATAGTTAGATTAAGCACGGTGTCCCAAAGATCAACCATCTCCGATGAGGAGCACAATTTACACTCTAGAGTTTGGCAGTCGTTTCAGAGAGGTCTGGGAATGCAGATTAATTTGAGCACAACATTCCACCCTCAGACAGATGGACAAGCTGAACGCACAATTCAGACGCCGAGGACATGCCACGGGCGTGTGTGATAGATTTTGGAGGCAGCTGGGACAAACATTTTTTCAATTAATTGAGTTTTTATTATTAATAATATCCCAGTACTCAGCTATCCAGATGGCACTTTCGAGGAATTATACGGGAGAAAATACAGATCGCCGATTGGCTGGTTTGAAGTGGGAGAGTCGGCGTTGATTGGGCCGTACATTATTCAACAACAGGAAAAGGTAAAGCTATCGAGAACGCCACTGACCGGCACGTAGCCACCAGAATCGTATGCTGATGTGCGGCGGTAGAGACCCTGGAATTTTATGTGAACAACTGTATTTCTGAAAGTATCTCCGATAAAAGGGGTGATGAGATTCGGCAAGAAAGGTAAGCTCAGTCCGAGATTTGTTGGGCCTTATCAGACTAAGAAGAATAGGCCAAGTGGCATATGAGTTGAACTTGCTCTCCAGAATTAGAATCCGTTCATCTGGTCTTCACGTCTATGCTGAGGAAATGCATAGGAGACGCATCCAGAGCAGTCCCAGTCCAGGATATCCAGGTTACGGAAGAGCTGGCCTATGAAGAAGTTCCAGTAGCTATCTTGTGGTTACAGATTCGTAGATTGAGAACCAAAGATATTGCGTCTGTCAAAGTACTGTGGCATAACAGGAACTGAGAGGAGATGACTTGGGAGGCAGAGGAAGATATGAAAACCAGATATCCTCACTTATTCCATGCATAGTCAGTTAAGAGGTATAGTTATATTGTTATCTTATGTAGTGCCTTATAGTTTATGTATAAATGAGAAGATCGATTCTAATCTGTCATGTGAATATTATAGTATTGTGTGAGTACCTGTATTTGACTTTTTCTGCATTTTAGGTTTTGGGATAGTCCATATTACAAGGAAGACTCTGGCCGAAATTCTAGAAACAAGTTGAATAAATTCGAGAAGTCCTATAGATAGAAGTTTACATTCGAGACGAATGTTCTTAAGGGGGGGAGAATGTTACACCCTGCAAAATTTCCAACACATAGATGGCCTATTCGCATGTTGGTTAAGAGTATTTGAGTGCCACATGCTAGAAAAAGGCCTGAAAAGACTGAATGAGAAACCCGCCGAACCATCATGGAAGGAGCCGGGGCAGAGTCCCCTCCGCGATGGCAACGTGTCACGGAGGGGGAGCTTCCATGCTGGCCTTGTCCAGGCTCAAGTATATAAAGCCTCCACTTCGGTTTATTTCATTAATATATCAAAATTTCTAGAGAAGTCGCGAAAACAGAGGGCATGAAGTAGATTTTGATAACACTGCCCGATTACGCGCCAAACGCAGTCCAAATTCAAATTAACCTCGCATACCGAGGTATTTAGCAAACAGGGAGCATTCTCAAGGATTTAGTCGCGAAATTCGACCGACAACCATCGCGCTACCGAGATAAGGTAAGTGGAATTACTCAAATTAGTGTCAATATACAACTCCTAGCCTTAAAGTGAATATTTCTCCTTCCTCGACTTTCAAGAAATAGCAAGTTTTTTGACCGTTCTTTGATAAGCCAAAGTTTGGGCTATAAATATATCGAAAGTGATGTTTTCTTCCAGAATATTGGTATATCTAGTTCTAATTGACATATATGTGAATGCATTTGGGAGAAATAGCTGGAGTACTAACCGAGCTTCGTCCGTTAGTTGGATAATCCGAAGTAAAGGTATGTAGAGCGCTTTTCGGCAAGTTAGTAACTTTAGCCTAGTATAATACAACAAACTCCGTAATAGAATTTCCGGAGTTGAATATGGAGTTTTGTGCGAATTCAGTAAAACTGCTCTAAGTTGTTATATCATATTCAGTCCGAAAGCTAGTAAACTAGTGCCAAATGGCGAGATAACATTTCAGACTCAAAAGATAGCCCAAAAGATGCATTTAGCAAGCATGTTTTTTATAATAATATGACATATATTCGTAATAAAAGTTAGTAAAGTAAATCAGACAGACAGATAGTAGCCTTACAAGATAGCCATATAGTCAGATGATATCTTGCCATGGTATAGCCATACAGTCAGATAGTATATTGCCTACAAACATAGCCATATACAACCAGATAAAGATCCCAGATTCAAGATAGCAAGAGTGAGAATCAATATAAATACGTAAAGAGTTTAGAATAAGAACTCAGAATAGATAGTATTTTTCATTTAAACATGCTTGCTATATATGTGATTATTGATTGTTGAGACTTCTGATTGTGTCGTGAGGGCACCTTTGAGCCCTCGCCGCCCGTGGGCTGGGGTAATTGTGTCGCCCACTGAGCAGGGGTATACGTCACCCAATGAGCGGCCTGCCGTCCGCAGTAGGACGAAGATGGGATGAAGCTTTCCCCATATCAAAGTTGATCAACATAGCAGTACAGTTTACCCTGTTGTGTGCATGCGCCGAGGAACATTTCAGATACAGTTACAGTTACAGATACAGTACAGGAGTCCTCCGGACTCAGACACAGTTATTTATATCAAAGGCCATAGCCCGAGCTGGAGACCCAGGGAGCCGGTAGAGGTGCTCGTAGTTAGTAGATGAGTGGAGTGACTTATTTTTGGATGGTCAAAGGGGTATATAGATTGTTTGATTGGCACCTTCCGGCTTATGGGGGCTGGTATTGGTTCTTGCTTGTTATATATGTATTTATATGTTATATATTAGTTAGTAGACAACAGATCGCCATGTCGACAGGTACGTTCCTGCCCTATCACAGTACAGAAAAGTCTGATTCAGCGTATATCAGTTCTTACAGAGTCAGTTATTTCCTGCTATTCAGAGTTGCTAGTTATGCTATTTATAATCATATGTGTTCAGTTGCTTTGCATACTCGGTACCAGTGGTACTGACGCCCGTTGGGGCGCTGCATTACTTGCCTGCAGGTACTCATAGACGAGGAGGCG